>JAAGKR010001684.1:0-116047 GCA_011419295.1 Clarias macrocephalus
CCATCAAGCGCTACAAAGAAACTGGCTCACATACGGACCGCCCCAGGAAAGGAAGACCAAGAGTCACCTCTGCTGCGGAGGATAAGTTCATCCGAGTCACCAGCCTCAGAAATCGCAGGTTAATAGCAGCTCAGATCAGAGAGCAGGTCAATGCCACACAGAGTTCTAGCAGCAGACACATCTCTAGAACAACTGTTAAGAGGAGACTGTGTGAATCAGGCCTTCATGGTAGAATATCTGCTAGTAAACCACTGCTAAGGACAGGCAACAAGCAGAAGAGACTTGTTTGGGCTAAAGAACACAATAAAGAACACAATAAAGAACACAATAAAGAAAACTCTTTGAATGAGAAGGTGTGTCCAAACTTTTGGTCTGTACTGTATATTAGTATTAGACTTGTTCAGTAGTCAGGTAATTGCTTCAGCAGTTGGACTTTACACATAATTGAAATTGTGTTGATGTCCTTCCTTTATTCACTGATTTTTAAACAGTGAGCAACTGTAACAAGGAGAAGTAATCTCACTCTAGCATAAATGAAGTTCTTTGAATTTTGGATCTGCAACCTTGAATCTTAAGTGACTAGACCTATCTTGAATTATTTTATAAGTCTGTGCATGTGATCCAGTTAAGGTACATTGCTCCCAGCCATAAATGTGTCTTGTGCATGGCACCCTGAAATGGATTGGCATCAGATTCGGTCACGCCCAAATTGTAAAAATGGCAATTTGTTCAAGCAGTCACACATACCTTAATTATATTTATATTTATTCTAAATGGCTTTCTGCATCACTTCTGCTCCTAGAGCTTTTGACATATTGGCATAGACTCTGGTCTAACTCTGGTAGGTTCGCTCAGATCCCATGTGGTGCTGGTGTAAAAACTTTTGTAATGTCTCTTTTTTTTTTTTTCATTCTTCTTTTTTTGTATTACCATGAATGGTCAAACCTTTAGGCGGCACGGTGATATAGTGGTTAGCACTGTCGCCTTGCACCTCCAGGGTCCAGGTTCGATTCCCGGCCTGGGTTGATTCCCGTCTCTGTGTGCATTGAGTTTGCATGTTCTCCATGTGCTTGATGGGTTTCCTCAGGGTACTCTGGTTTCCTCCCACAGTCCAAAGACATGAAGGTTAATTGACATTCCCAAATTGGTCGTAGTGTGTGAATGGGTGTGTGAGTATGTGTGTGTACCCTGTGATGGATTGGCACCCTGTCCAGGGTGTACCCCGCTTTGTGTCCAAAGTCTCCTGGGATAGGCTCCAGGTCCCCTGTTACCCTGAATACAGGATTGAGCGATATAGAACGGATGAGTGAGGTCAAACTTTTGCCAATTATGACACTATCTACAATATACTGTAGCTCTATACAGAGTACTATTGATGCACACTACAGCCATTATAAGTATATATCATAATGAACACCATTTCTTTTTTCAGTTTGTTAGTTAACTTGTCAGGACTGTCAGGCTCGGGGTGATGGAGTAGCTGCCCAAACCCTATTTACGAAGGCATCCACCTCTACTAAAAATCATAGAGATGATAGGAGCTGAAGTACATTTTCTCTTGAGCTTGAAAAGTGCCGCTTCTACACATTTGTTCCAGTGAAAGTGAGGTTTTGAGGAAGTTAGGGTCACGAGGGGAAGTTGCTTCTGTAGTTTCTTAAGAATGGCTGAAAGAAATATGCAAAACAAAGGCAGCGGTGGTTGGCCAATCTGTGACAGGCTTCAGCTTGACGGGCTCCATCTAGATCTTGGACGGAGAGATGATGAAGCCTAGGAAAGAAATTGAGTCATGGTGAAATTTTCAACTTTATTTTCAAAAAGTCTTTGTAACACTGTTAGTGACAGTCTATCAAACAGCACTTGCCAGTTAGGAAGATAGCCTGTGATGTAACAGTGCATGACTTCTCTTTTGGGTCATAAGGTCTATGGTTAGGAAGTGAAAGGGCTCACGCTTTGCTGAATACCAGCTTGAGGTCCGAGTTCTCTGACGGAACATTAGAGAGATCAAGATGTCGTCCTCCACTAAGGGTGTGGGAGAATGGGTAAGGGCAGAGTGGAGGCATGACACTAGGCAAGACAAGCTCTAGCCCAAGATTTTGTTCTTGACCCAATTCATGTGTGGATTGTGGGGAGTAAGCCAGGGGTGGCTGATAACAATTGGGGTATGAGAACTGTCAATGACAGGAGTAAATGTTCTCTCTGCTTACCAGAGATACTTAGAGTAAAAGGTTTGGTCTGAGTGATGAGACGTAATGTAATCAATAAGTCTTAGTATCTTTTCTGCAGCTTCACGGACAGTGGACGAGCAGTCAAAGAGTCTCTTCATCTCCCTAGAGAACTCATCAAAACTGGTACAGCAGGGCTCACAGGCATTCCATACTGACATACCCAGGAGGATAATCATGTAAGCCACCTTTGAATGTTTAGTGGCAAAGATAGAGGCCTGCAGTTTTAGAACTGGGCAAGGAAGGAACAGCAGGTACCTGGCTCACCATCATAAGTCTGAGGGGGAGGAAGATGAGGTTCCCGTTCTGGAGTTGTGGAGACTGAAAGAAG
This sequence comes from Clarias macrocephalus, assembly GCA_011419295.1. Classification (NCBI taxonomy): domain Eukaryota; kingdom Metazoa; phylum Chordata; class Actinopteri; order Siluriformes; family Clariidae; genus Clarias; species Clarias macrocephalus. The sequence goes on from JAAGKR010001684.1 coordinate 2,554, forward strand.
GGCAGCCTGGAGTTGCTGCACTTGAACCATGAGGTAAACAAGAAACTTTACAACAGATGCTCATGGTCTCGCTGGAGATCAGGCAGGACCCATACAGGAGCATACTGTCTAAGGTGAGGGGAACCAAAGAAACTGAAGGTGTGAGCAGTTTTGTGACAAATGTGACCGAGGTGAAGATCAGAGTCAAAATCTCAATGTGTCCTAGTGTTATAAAATTTGTACGTGTGAGCAACTTGAGCAGAGTGCAGATTAGTGATCAAAGAGAAAGAGGCGCAATTCAAAGTCAATATCTCCATAATATCCAGAAGCAAAGGCGAAAGTAAAAAACCTTTACGGAGCACAGATTAGTGATCAAAGAGAAAGAGATCAGAGTCAATATCTCCATAACGTCTCCGTGCTGTAAAACCTGTAAGCGGAGGTGAATGTGAAAAACTTTTAAAGAATGCAGGTTTGTGATCAAAGGAGGAGAGAGATTTGGATCAATCCAAGAGCGGTGAAACGTGACAAAATCGAGGCGGCAAAGCGTAGATCACAATCCATGAAGTTGTCAGGAACCAGGTCAAACTAAGCCAAATTAGTATGAAAATCCGAAAACAAGAAAACGAGGCCGATATACACATGAGACGGGAACAAAGAAAACACGAGAAAACTGGGCTGTAAGTCTAGGTGAGCCTTATAAAGAGTGTCTAATGATGAAGTGAAATCAGGTGTGTGGAGAATTAGTAGCAGCAGAGATGGTGAAGCTCTTGATTGGAACGGAAGGGCAGGAGAACACTAGGAAGTGGAAGGAGTTGGTTGGATGAATAACAAAGTGGCAAGTTGTCTCATTTGATTAACTGAGCTTTGTCAAATAAATCATCTTTTCATATTGACTGACAAAAAAAAAAACAAGAATGACTGCGCACCACTGTACAAAGCAAGACTCCATAGTACCAGGCCTTATCAACAAACATCAGTGTCGGACCTTACAAATGTGATTCTGGAAGAATGGTCAAAAATTCCCATGAACACACTTCTAAACCTTGTGGAAAGCCTTCCCAGAAGAGTTGAAGCTGTTATAGCTGCAAAGGGTGAGCCAACATCATATTAAACCCTATGGATTAAGAATTGGATGTTACTCAAGTTCATATGCATGTGAAGGCAGACAAGTGAATACTTTTGGCAATATAGTGTATGTAGCCACAAGGATTGCCAATGTCTCCTTCTCTTATAAATACTGAATGTTACAATTGTAATTTTGTTCAAAAATGCTTTTTTTTTGTGCAGGTTTAAAAGAAAAGGATTTTTATTATTTTTTATATTTAATGAATATTTAATAAACCAGCTAGTGTCTATCCCCAGCCCTTTTTTTTTATTTTTTTTTACAACATGCATACAATCTGAAGAGCCTGCAGATTTCACCAACTCCCTAGGGAAAGTTCTGTGTAACACTGGGTATTGGATTGCATGGACAGCACCTTAGCCACTCATGCTAATCAAGTGAGACCAAAATGTGTAAAGTCAAGCCAGAGTTAGGAACTTACAACACATAAATCTATTTCTGTGTCTCTGTCCCAGGCTGAGGAAGAGGAGTGAGTGATGGAGTCTCTGTTCGGGGGGGAGCTGGGATTGCTGGGAGGAAATGAGGGACTGAAGGAGGATGGCTGCTGGGCGGGATCACCCTTACCAGAGGACATGTACTCGGCCTCCCACTTCGCCCTCATCAGCGCTTACCAGGACATCAAGACCCGACTGGCCGGCCTGGAGAGGGAGAACACCGACATCAAAAGGAAGCTGAAGTTATATGAGATAAAGGTAATGTAGCCTTGGGGGGAATTCTGCCACGAGAGATGAGGCATCAAATTGGAAGCTTATCAGACATCAGATTCATGTGCAGTCTCACCCGGTGGAGCAGCTGTGATCAGTGAACACTTTGATTGTCTATATAATTGAAAAGCCTCATTGTTACTGAGAAGTTGATCTCGTTGGAAGGCATTAATAATCACACTTGGGACCAAAGTAAGCTTCCCGAAGACTATTGCTTAGACCCAGATGTGCTGTATAAAAGATCTTTATTTACTGTATAACCCAGCTGGACTGCGAGCTTGGCAGAATAAAATATCACCATCTGTAATATTGCTGGTGTGAGAACGTTTACAATAATAAATGTTGAGTAGAAATATATTACAAAATAGATTACAAAAAGAGGTTTATGTAATACAGTGACAATGTTTGCAGTATATGCTCTTCTGTTTTTGTATGGGACACACCATCCATACATGCATACATACTGTACATATTGTACATATATATATATAGTATATAGTACAGACCAAAAGTTTGGACACACCTTCTCATTCAAAGAGTTAGAATTTGCATTATGGCAAGAAAAAAGCAGCTAAGTAAAGAAAAACGAGTGGCCATCATTACTTTAAGAAATGAAGGTCAGTCAGTCCGAAAAATTGGGAAAACTTTGAAAGTGTCCCCAAGTGCAGTCACAAAAACCATCAAGCGCTACAAAGAAACTGGCTCACATGCCGACCGCCCCAGGAAAGGAAGACCAAGAGTCACCTCTGCTGCGGAGGATAAGTTCATCCGAGTCACCAGCCTCAGAAATCGCAGGTTAACAGCAGCTCAGATCAGAGAGCAGGTCAATGCCACACAGAGTTCTAGCAGCAGACACGTCTCTAGAACAACTGTTAAGAGGAGACTGTGTGAATCAGGCCTTCATGGTAGAATATCTGCTAGGAAACCACTGCTAAGGACAGGCAACAAGCAGAAGAGACTTGTTTGGGCTAAAGAACACAATAAAGAACACAATAAAGAAAACTCTTTGAATGAGAAGGTGTGTCCCAACTTTTGGTCTGTACTGTATAAACACACAGATCTGTCTGATATGACTGACATAATTATTAATGCAGCTATTAGCAAACTAACCATAACCTTAACATCAGTAACTTCTTTTTAAGACATTTGATTCCCGGCAAGATATAAAACCATGCCTGGACAAACACTAAAAGACTTATTAAGAAAATGATGCAATACAATGAAAACACAGGATCACTAATATGAAAATTCTTAATATTAACTGCAGTGTTTAGGTGTGAACATTTATTGATAAGCCTATAATTACAAGAACTCAGCATGATATTTGTGCATCATTTTAGATCATCCTCAACCCTGTGTACCTAAAAGAATGTGGCCTCTTCCTTGCTGTCTGTAATTGCATCATTAATCATCCCGGTGCTGTTGTAGCACACGGCCGAGCGATACTGCTGCACTAAGCTCTTCCCTGAAACAGATCCTATGCTCAGGCCAGACTGCTAGAGGCTACACTAGGTGCTAACAACTTCCCAGATGGACATTTAAGACCATATGGACCAGAGCGGTTTATATGTGATCGTATATGTGCTAAAGGAACTCTGCTGTTTGTCTGCTATGCAGGTCAAAATGAGAAAGAGTGCTCCATTTATAGCACTTTGAGTCACTCCTGCCTCAGCAGGTGTACGTAGGTGTGACAGCAGGCCTAGGTGGTGAACAGCAGCTGTTTTCAGGGACATGGTGCTCAGCACAGACCTCAGAGCACTCAGTTCACGGAGAAACACTCAATCAAATTCACACGCTCCTCTCTTTAAAGCTCCTAATGCAATTTGTGTGAAGGTGAAGTGTACGAGGTACAATGAGTGTGTTGTATTTGAGCTGAGATAGCTTGTGATGTAAAAACTTAGTCATCTCCTTGCCAGCGCTCCCATTTTCTGAGCTGACGCGCAACGCTAATTCATAAGCATAAAAAAGAAAGTTATTTTTTTCTTATTTGTTGAGAAGCTAGTGTGGGACAAATGAGAAGCGCTTTGTTTTCCTGATTGACACCCCGTAGTTAAAATGCACAATCCCAGGAATGAGGAATTTCTCCGATGCATGAATGTATTGTAGCTAAGATGACATTCAGATATTCACAGTATTTATCTCATCATTAGCTCTGCAATTAACTAGCCAGCAAAATATCACCTGCCATTTAAAAACATGAGCTGAATATTCATACAAAATCATTATCTGGAACGGGTAATGCATTTTTGCTAATATTGTCATCCGAATTACACAGTAAATAACACTGTAATTAGTGATGTGTGACAGGCCAATTCTCACACACACAGCTTTCTTCCTCTTGTTACTCTGTTCTGTGTGTCTTAAGCTTTTATCTGTCTTGGAATGAATACATTTGCTCTCTCCCTCTCTCAAACTATTTTAATATCGTGGAATTTCTTCTGGAAGTTCATAGATGCATATATTGTATTCCGAATTCGTTACACTTAAAGTCAAATATTTCAAGCATTTTTTTGTTTTTATTTCGATGATTAGTCCTGTAGTGTATCTCCAAATATTCTAATATTTCATAAGATCTTTCAAAATATAAAAAAAGGAAAAATTCTGACAAGTTTGTTAATTTGTGAACTGAATACATGGTTGCATGTTTCCTGCTGGTCTGTCCATTTTATTAAAAATTTTTTTTTTGCAATTTCAAAAGGGTCAAAATATTGGCTTGCATCGAGCAAAGACAACAACTAAGAAGATCTGAAATGACTGGAATTGGGTTAAGACCTGGATCAGGAACGCATGATCAAAACCTGCAAGGATAGTGGTGAACTTTCATCTTCATGGAAGAAAGGTGGTTTGACCAAAACATGATTGGAGATCATTTATTTTGCATCATGTGAAAAAATCAGCAGTAGGTTTCACAGTTTTCACAGATTCCACACATACAATGTGAGGAGAACTTGCAGGATTGGGACTAACCAGATGTGTGGCAGTAAGAAAGTCACTTGTTACTTAAGGTAATTGTAAAAACATGCTAAGAAACAGAAAGATTATACTTTGGAGCAGTGGGAAAAAAAAGTCATGTGGTCCAGATTTGCCCTATACCGGAGCCGTGGGTGAATTGGGGTAAGAAGGGAAGTGTATGAACCAATGCACCCATCATGCATAGTGACCACTGCACAAACCTCAGTTGGCCTGTGGCAGTATTATGGTCTAGAGTTGCTTTAGTTGGTCAGTTCTAGGCTTAGGAATATTGTGAGGAAATAAATAACAATAAGTCAGCTGACTATTTAAATTGATGGTATTTGGCAGGCACCCTTATCCAAAGCAATAAAAATGGTCTAATACCAAGTGCATAACACAATTTATGCCACATCACACAGTTGAGAGACGGCAGTATGAAAAATAGGAGACAGGAAATATCCCTTTCTCAGCAGAGTTGGAGGTCTTAGACACAACATACAATTTTCTCAAGTCTCACTTTTCATGCTGCCCTTTCATCCTTCCACAGCAAGATCAAGACCTCTTTACAGGTCCACCAGGAAAGCCTTAAAGACTCTCTCTCTCTCTCCCTCTAAGCTCTCCCTACTGCTATTTCTTCTTAACAACCCCCCCCCCCCCCCCCGACTCCTACTGTACTTCTACTCTCACCTTCTCCATTGTTCACGTAACAAGCATTTTCAGACAGGACCCTTTTGACCCTGGAGGACACAAATATGAGGAATTTTCCTCAGAGTGAAGAAGCTACTTGGATGAATAGTGAAACGTTTCTACCTAAGAAGAAAGAAGACCAACCTCCAGATAGAGTTACCAGACAGCTTGAACGTTTCCAGTATTGCTTCAGAACTTTCATCAACAAGGGATTGTCTTCAGGAACCAACATGACAGAATTGTTAGTGTCTAAACTCATATAACTAGGGATTTTACAAAGTATAACATGGACTCATTTCAGCACTAGAATCATAGCAAGCCTGCAGAACTCCAGGAACAGAGGCATTGCTTTTAGTAATATGATATTGGGTTTTATTATCCGATCAGAGATTGCATAAGAAGAGATGCAAAAATAATATTGCGTATTCTTCCTACATTTAAGAACACTCTGTTCTAGCTTTTGTATGGAATGGCTAAATAAATGTGTACTCCATAGTTACAAAAGTCTTTCACACGTTATTACTGTATAAAACCTGCCACTTCTTTATGCACTATATCTAAAGTTGAAATTTCTATTATGTTTTGTTATGAATTAACTTTATAACATACACAAAAAAAAAAAAAAATCATCTCAGATGTTCTGCATCCTGGGTGGTTTGTTGTTTGTTCATCCGAATCAGCGTGATAATCTTATCCCACCAGAGAGTGTTGCGTTCTCTGCAATAACACATTTACACCATATTATGGGAAGGATTTGATTATGAGACATTTATAGCATGACGTAAAAGATGCACTCTCACCTGGAATGGTCTTTTGTGTGCAGTTTCCTATGATCAATGACTTTGGCGAGGACCGGAACTCCTACTGCTCCTTCGAGCCCAAAGATACGGCCCTGCTTCAGTCTGAGAATGGCAATCTTCAGCAGAGAATCAACATCCTCACTCACGAGGTGAGAGTTTATGATGCAATACAACACAATTTTGTTTGGCTGTTTATCTACCTTCTGGCAGAGGCAGTGAGCGTAGAACTAGCTTTGTGATTTTAATCAGATTTCTATGCGTCACTCTGCTTTTAGACAAGTAAAAGCTTCTTCCTATAGCAGTGGTGTAAAGAATAAAAAAAATCTCCCTTTTTCTTTAACTAAGTCTAGTTCCTATGCCTCTCATTGCTTGTTAGGTGCTAATTAATAAAAGCTTAATAAATTTGTTCCCAGCAACCAGCAGCCTCTGATGTTTCTCAGATGTAAATATTGTATGACTGCATCCCTTATCGCTCACCTCTCTCCCTGCCTGGCTATGCAGCGGTGACCTTCATCCTTTATTTCAGTTTTAACCATTTCTTTTTTCTTTTCCTTCCTGTTTATTTGCTCTTGCTCAGACCCAGAGATTTACGGCAAGCTAGACCCGAGTCCTGGTATTAAAGCCCTTTAAAATAAATTGCCTTTATCCGGTTTATTGGAGCCTGATACAAACCACCATTATCTGTAAGAGCAGGAGATTAGAGTTGAGAGGTTTAGAATAGGATAATCACTGAAGCTGGCAACACAAGGCCGACTATCATTTGAGATTTTTTTAAATGCTACTGTATGTTTCGTTTTTTCATGGGAAACTTTGAGATCTAGACTTATTACATTTCTAAAAGTTTGTATTTTATTGTTTTATGTGGTGTCCAGCTTCAAAAGAGTAAGGAGCGGGAAGAGCAGCTGGAAGATGTTATTCAGGCCTATGAGAAGATCCACATGGAAAAGACTAATCTCCAAAGAGACCTGGACAAGATGGTGAGACTGAGCACTGGTACTCACTAAAACATTCATACAAATCTCTGATAGCCATGCTTTCTAACTTTGGCTCCAGACACCACTGGCAAAAATTATAAGTAGCCCTGACATCTGCTCTAATCCTTTATTTAACCAGGTGTCTGCTTGATGAATCGCCATTATGCTCACCTCCTAACGGCACAGGCCTGAGAGGTGGCAAAAGATTTTGTTCTCAAGGTTGCAGTGTATCAAGTCCTATTTCTACTTATAATTGTACAAGTATGATAATACTATCAATATTATTCAACCATTCCAAATGGCTTCATGTCAGGCTTTGGACAAAAGGCCAGCTTTGTAAATTACATGATTCAAGCGTCAGAGCATCTGCGCCTCTCACCACACTCACACACTCAGTTAGCCAGTCAGCTGTTGCATTTGCACAATCTCATCTTTTGTTATTAGCGTAAAGGAATAAATCTGAAGAACAGTGGCCATACTCTGTGCCTTTTATTAGTCCGTCTTCATTTCTTTGACGTTGACTTTTATTATACTGTATGTCTCTGTGTGTTAAATACTGTCAAAGACATCTCTGGTGGAGAAGCATGTGGAGCGCATCCACAATCTGGAGGCTGCACTGAGACAGCGGGACAGCTCTCTACACAAATTCAACACACAACTGCACAGCAAAGACATGCAGTACCTGCAGCTACATGCCAGTCCTGATACACACAGTGAGTCCTTCTTAGCTGTGTGCGCGTGTATGTGTTGATGTGTTTGCCTGAGTCATTTTTCCATGCACATACACATTTTCATCTCCATGTATCACATCCTAAGACACAAATGACAAATACTGTATCCATACCATCCATCTTAATGCAGTGCTCCAGCTGCAAATGTACGATTATGGCATTTGGTTTTTTCGACTATAGTAGCAAAGAAATAAAAGTTATTAAAGACATATTCTCATTTCGTTATTGAGGCACCTTCTTAGCATTTTTTAAAACTTTGTTTTATTTGATACCCTACTCTTTAACTTCTGGAGTGGGGCTCTAACATACTGTAATATGAAATTATCTCTTGTATTAAACCGAGGCGCATTACGTGTTACGTGCATTACGTGTTACGTTTACGTGTTTGATTGTCGCCAGAAGTGTTTACATTACATCTGGTTGAGATTAGAGGTGTGCCTCAGGACCAGGGTTCTTGCAGATTAAATACATGGACAGCTGCTCAGCAGTGTACATCCTGTTCTGGTTCACATGGTTTAAATTAGGCTTGTAGCTCATTTATATTTTGGAAAACAGAACCAACTAAATTGGTTAGAGAACATTAGAAGCAGGTACAAACAAAAATATTAAGCATGCAAGTGGAATTAAAAATAATTCTGCAGACCAAGTGATAAGAGGTTGAGGTATTGTCTAAAACAGAATCCGCAGACAACACTGAGTGTCAGAGGCTGGCTGGCAGAGTGTCAGAGGGTTGGTGTGTATTTTTAAAAAATTAATAAATAACCTTTCTGGTTTAAGTCTCTTCAGGTGCAGATAGAGATCTGACTATTTAGTGCACTAATTACAGTAGATGCAGATAAACATGCAGATAACGTGGCATTGCATTACACTCCTACACTGCAAAAAGTAATATCTTAGTAATGAAAATATCTCGAATCTTGTCAAATTTATCTAAAATAATGTCATTTTTAAAAAAATATATAAGATTAAAACCTATTCTTAGACTAATGATTCGAATTGTTACATAAAATTAGGTCTTTCGTTACATAATGTTTTTAAGCATAACCTTCTCGTTTTATTTGCTTCTTTGAAGAAATAAATGCCTAAAACTATTTTTTTTTTTAAAAATTATCTGCCAATAGAATAAGAACTTTTTTGTCTAGACATAGGCTCGATATTCTTATATTTGGTTTGTTGTGATCTTAAATGAAGATAGAAAGAATAAATGTAGCTCATTCCAACTAATCTTGAAATAACTTGTTTCCACACTACTGCAGTGTCTCCGTGTCGTTTGATTGCTCACACCGTTCACAATTCAGGTCAACAACAAGCCAAGAGATAGGAGAACTTCACAGATCAGCACAACTGCAGTGATCATACAGTAAGCATGGCTCTGTCCCTCGTCTTGTACGTGGGAAAAGTCTTTCAAAAGCTGAGTCATGCAGTGAAATCGAGAAATGCAAAATATATTTCTGCATCCACTTCAACCAATTTGTATAATGCAAAAAAAAAAAAAAACTGTTTCTGCAAGAGATAAGAAAACGGTTCTTGACTGCAAGCGTATGAACTTATGGCCAGAGTGTAAGAGAAAAACTGTGGCAATGTAGGCGTGCACGTGGGTGTGTGGTAGTTCATGTTCACTGATTGCTGAACCATCACAATAGGTGCTTGCTCAAGGACTGTTTCTTTCTGAGCTGCTGAATCATAGCGCCCACGCTGGAGGAGAAGTGCGGGATGCGCCTGAGTCTCCCATCCTCCATCATCATCACCACGCCGTCACGCTTGGCATGATGAAACGAGGAGGCCTCGCTGGCCCGCTGCCCCGTGCATGGCACATGCATTCAGTTCTGCGGCAGCTACTGCGTTTTCATCATAGACGTTAGACATAATTGAATTTATTAATCACTGAGTTTCTGTTTTGGTTTGTTATCAAATGCTTCTTAAAGAAGGTATCAGCATGTCCGGTGTTTTGCCACCACTTTGCGGAATTGATAAAACATGTTTTTGATGTAGGCCCTGAGCGGAAAAAGGATCAAAGCCTGTTTGGACATCAAACATGAGATTATAGGCTGACGCACAACAGCAGCTTTGAGTATCAGTTGCCGTATTTCTTGTATGCAGAGTGCACATTTGTGTTCATGATGCTGTCCATGAAGTAAATTTGATGTAGAATTAAAATATCCAGTTGATGCCTGTTGATGAGAAAATATGATTTAACATGTTTCACAGTCCGGTCCATAAGTATTTGGACAGTGATGTTTTTTTGGATTTGAATTGTAGATTTTTTTAATGTAAATTTTCAGCTTTAGAGGTTTCTAGAGGTTTAACAAAATATTACATTCATTCTTTAGGACCTCCATTTTTACAAACTAACATAATTATAAATGTATGAATTGTTTGTAATACCTGGGTGCAAATACTTTATAATCAAGGGCTGTCTATGGCCTGGAACCCACGGTCATCTCTAAATGCAGAGTTTCCTCCCTTGAGTCAGGCCATTCCTGCAGCCACTTGTGCTTTGAGTCACTATTCCTCTGTACTGTAAAGTTTTGTCCTAATAGTTCTGCAGCATTTGACTGAACCGGAACAGAAAGTACATCTCTATCCACTTCAGTATTCATCCTGCCACTTCTCTCAGCAGTCACATCATTAATAAAAATCATTGACCCAGTTACATTGGCAGCCATACATGCCCATGACATAACACTGCGTCCACCATTTTTGACAGATGATGGGGTAAGCTTTGGATCATGAGCCCATTCTTTCCTTCTCCATACTCCTCTTTTAACAGCATTTCATTAATAATAAAAAAGCAACAACAACAACAACAACATATCCTGTTTAGACATCAATACATACACTATATTGCCAAAAGTATTTGCTCGTCTGCCCTAACATGCATATGAACTTGAGTAACATCCAATTCTTAATCCATAGGGATTAATATGATTTTAGCCCACCATTTGCAGCTATAACAGCTTCAACTCTTATGGAAAGACTTTACACAATGTTTAGGGGTGTGTTCATGCGAATTTTTGACCGTTGTTCCAGAATCAAACACTGATGTTGGACGAGAAAGCCTGACTCCCAGTCTTCGCTCTACTGTAATTCTTCCCAAAGGTGTTCTATCGAGTTGAGGTCAAGTTCCTGGAAGAATGTTCAAAAATTCCTTAACACACTCCTAAACCTTTTGCTAAGCCTTCCCAGAAGAGTTGAAGCTCACGTTTTGTATATGTTTTGTGCTTCTCTACACCAGGGCTTGACTGCCCAGCTTTGACCCTCCAGAGCTCCCGCAGTCTAGATACTCTCTCAGACCTAAAACTCCAGCGGCTGGAGGCAGAGCTAGAAGGGGCACGGCATGAGGCCCAAGGGGCATGTCAGAGGGAGGAGGAGCTAAAGGCTGAATGTGAGAGACTGCAAGAAGAGTTAAGAGAGCTTCAGAACAACCAGAGACAACAGGTCAGTACACTGACAGTCTTAAGAGAGAGTTAGAGTAGAGTTAAGAGAAGTTTAAGAGAAGTGGTCTATTAGGGAAAGAAAACCAGAAAAGAAATGTTTCAATTCCAGTAGCTGGAAAAAAATTATTCAATAAATAAATAAAAATAAATAAAAGGCCAGAGTCAATATCTTCCTTGTTCAATTAATCACAAACATCTCTTCTTCCAATAGCACTCAGGTGTTCTTTTCTAGAGTAAATGCCTTATTTTGGCATGTGGTTTTGGTGGAAAAGTACAGAATACAGTAAAAAAAAAAAAAAAGAAGATAGTTATCTACACTGTACTGGAGATATATTAATGATAAAATTACACTGAAATCTGTTTGTTGCTGCTTTCTGTTATTTTTGCCACGCCTCTGGATCTTTGCTTTTTAGACCGTTGCTATTAACACTTCACTGATATCACTTTTTTAATCAGTAGTCAAACTACTTTATTCTGGTGCAGTGTGAGAGATACTTTCTCTCACCACTATTCCAGTAACCATTATTGCAGAATTATAATTCACCCATAAAATCACTGATTATTTCTCCAAGGTGGCTCAGTGGCCCGCACTATGGCCCCACACCTCCATGGTTGAGGGTTTGAATCTTGCCTCTGGTCTATATGCACTCGCAGTTTGCATTTGCTTTGGAGGTTTCCTCTTGGTATTCTGGTTCCCCCTTAGCCACCTGTACGATAAGTGGTATTGCCTAATCGCCAATTTTGTGTGAATGAGTGTGTGACTCCAGTACATCACCCCCACCCCCACCACCAATGGTTCAGGAAATATAGACAATGAATGCATGAATGGCTAGTAGTTTGCTATTCATGTAAAGAATGATGATTCACAAATCATTACGATTTTTTTTGTTAAACAATGAAGATTATAGGCATACATTTACCATGCAAGGCTTTCTGCTCTTGCCACCTTCCAACAGCATTGTACGAGAATACATACTCACGTAAAACTGATTCAGTGATCAACAGCTCATTCTGAATCACTCAATACTTCCCAACATTTCTCCTGTTCTTTTTAGGGTTTTCTCTCCTCTTTAAGTCTTTGGATTGTATGCTTTACTAGAAAAGCTCAGCACCAAAGCTCTTGCAGTCATGTGATCCACAGTCAGAACATTCCCCATTCTGTCTGGCAGTCATGCGTGCCACAGATAATACCGCCAGGCTAAATTTACCTACACGCGTTTTACTGGACCCATCATTCAGTAATATCAAAACATTGTTTAAGGAGAATATCAGTATAGTTTACATTCTGTTATTAAACACACCAGTTTTTGTCCCTACCTTGCTGTCCTCCTGTCACTCTGCTATCTGTGCTGTCTAACAAGTGCCTGAGGTTGCTGCATGTGCGCTCACACCGGTGTATTCATTTGTCTGGTGCGTATGCTAAAACCAGTGTAATGAAAAAATTGTTTGGAAAAGTATCCACCTATTTTACGATTCAAAATTCAATTAAAAATAGAGCAAGATGCTAAATGAATACCCTGAGAAGCTCATTAACACTAATGAAAACATTACAACAGTCCCAGCTCAAATTAGCGCCTGCATATACTCTAAATTAGCAAACATAACTCATGTGTATTTGATATTTACTGTGGTAAATTTATCAATTATTTGGTTCGTGATGATGCTACCTGAGGTAAACTGGTCACTACATAAGCACCCGTGACATCAACAGGGACTCGTCTTTGACCAGGATTAGCCTCGTCTCACGTTGACCTTGGATTTTGCGTCATTCGGCACACAAAACAACTGTCCTGTATAGTAAATCCGCAGACAGATTGTCAAACAAAATGGCATCAGGTCAGATGTCACACACAAGAGCTCTGTTGAAAAAAATCATGAACCACAGAGTGTAACTTGTTATATTACTGAGATGTCGCAAAGTAAAGCATCTTCTATGCTGAAGACTGCTAATATGCTAACAGCAATGTCATTACAGTAATTCTCTAACAGTAAACTGTACTGTTCCTTTACAGCAGTATCAATCCATCAATTATCGTTTGCTGCTGTATGTTACCTAAATCTTATGTACAGCAATAAATTATAATCAATCACATTTTATGGTGCCATACTGGCAAGTCATATGTAGCATTTTATCATTTTTGGCATTGCATATAACATAAACAACGTGAGCGTAAAATAGTTAACTGTAATACATATTCAGAATACTGCATAATCATTTCATTTTTAAAATGTAGTTTTACTAAAGCTCATACTAGAACTGAAACTTTAGTCCTCCGGCTTAAAATTGTATTTAGCACAACAGCGGCTTTTGACAAACGTTATACGTTCATAGCTCCTATCAAGCTTTCATTAGAGTGCCTTAAAATATTGATATCCTTCCTCATGTTTTGCATAAATGCTAAAACCAGACAAGACTTCTGCTTTTCTTGATGTTCTTCTGCTTTTTTCTGAGTTGTTTCCTCTTCACTTCTATAATAGTCAAAAGGTCCTTCTTTAAAATAGTTTATACCACAGTACTGTTGATTTCTTAGATCTCATTAGACATTCATTTTCGATAAGAGCACAGCTTTCCCAGCAGACCCTTCATGTAATCTAAGACTAATAATTAACATATAAAAAGCTTTGTAATTATTGATATGGTAAAGCTTTCTTATATACAGTATATATATGAAAAGGAGTCTCCAGTTTCAGATCTTTGTAACAGTGAAATATTCACCATAAAATGCTCTTAAGGAGAGACAATTTTTTTGAGAACATCACAAGGTTTTTGTATTATTAACTAGGCGGGGAGGAGAGGAAGAGAAGTTGTATGATATAACCGTTAGCACTGACAAAATCCTATTGAAAACTAATCACCTTTAGGCTGGTAATTGGGACTCCAATTTGTATCAGGCTATGACACACCACCCCAACAGTGATTATTTCCCTATAACAGCATGTCCTGTCATGCTTTATTTCTAAAGTAAGACACAAAAGAAATACACAGATTGGTCAAAGTATTTACAATGGAACCCCGGTTCACAAACTTCATTCGTTCCTGAAACGTTTTGGTCGTAGACTGATTCCTCTGGTTCATACATATGTGGCACCTGATTTCACAAAAAATCGATCCAGAGACACTTGTTTCTTTTGCAAAAAAAGACACCATGTTATCGTTCATAAGGCGTAGTACTCTACAGAGTTTTGCTCAGAAGTTTTCTTCTCTGCAAAGGCTGGGATGCCACTCCACTTTGCAAAAAAAAAAATTTATCATGTGTGCGATCCGTGATCGCGGATTGATCAAAACTGATCCTGGGTGACGCAATCTTGTTCAACTGATTGCGGCAGCCTGGGATTTGGAGTTCGTGAACAGAGACAAATTTTAGGCGAATCTTTTGATCGTAAACCGATTTGGTCGTACCCTGGGGCGTTCGTGAACCGAGGTTCCACTGTATTTTATTATCTCAGTTTCATTCAAGCAGGCTTTTTACACCTGTGTTACATTATGTTTTTCTAGGTGCGTTTGTTGCACATGAGTCTGTGATATGCGTTTTTTGTGTTTGTGTGTGCTGCAGGACGTGAGCTCCACTTGCGCCCAGTGTGACATGGAATGGATAAAGAAGGTGGGAGATGAACAGTAAGTAATTGTGTACACAATCCTTATTTCAAAGCATTTACAGTAATATGAACTGCAGTTAACGAGCTTTACCATATTTCCTCCTCATTGAGGATTTGAAGGTTTATAAGCAGTTCGGTGCATCGTGCGGAGTCGTGCGAATCATACACAGTTTGTCAGAGTATCTGCGTCACCCAGTGAATGTTATTTCAAGCAGTAGAGGGCACTATGGCTTCTGACAAAGATAGTACCTTTTAAACCACAAAGCCCCTGTCAGGGTTTTGTAGCAGTGGCTTAAAACGTTCATATCCTTCCTCAAGATTTACATACAGGCTAAAAAAAAAAAGCCTTTAGTTCCACTGTGAGAGTTGTTCTTCTCTCTGTTTTCCTCTACCTAAACAGCTTGGCATTTGCTGGATGACGGAGAAAATATGAAAAAATTGAAAGTACGCATTTGACAGAGATGTGTAGTTAGAAACCCACTCCTTTTCCACCTCACTCACCTCAAAATTTTGCAGCGGCTTCCCCTTTCTCTTCGTCTTCTCTGTCTGAATCGCAAAGCCAGTTCTTGTAAGTGCTGGCATTTAATGTAAATGGTCAGAGCGAGTTGCAATTTTTTTTCTTCTAATTTTTCTTGAAAAATTTTTTCTGTGGTTTGTGGTTGGTGATTTACTAAGGTTTTATTGAAAAAAAAGAAAAAGACATTCTTAACAGAAATGGGCATTTTCCTGTAAATCTACTGAATTTTGGTGAACTTTGCTTAAACCACATGCAGATTAACGGAATAAATCACAGCAAGCAATCCTAACATTTTTCGCAGAACAATTTTTATCACAATTTGTTCATGAATAGAAATAGCAATACAGTTTACCCCTTAACTTTAGAATGTATATACAGTATATTATAGATTTATTTTAGATATTGTATTTTTTACGAAATGCATGCTGTAATAAAACTAAAATAACAGTTATTAAAAAAAAAAAAAACATCTTTCAGATTTTGTATACTTCCTGAGCTGACGCAACAGAAACTCTTTGTGCTTATGTGAAGGAGACATGTTTATAATAATGCAAATAACAGGTCATTCCAACAGCATCACAGCACGTCATTACATTTCACACGATATTGACTTACACAGCAAATGCGTTCCTCATAGAAAGTGTTCTCCTTGGTGACTATAAAATGCTTATCACTGAGTTACTGATTGTAAAGACAATAGGTTCTTATTTGAATATTTTCACTCACACACACAGTTTGGGTATAATTTATCATCCAAATGTTCTTTTCTGTTTGTATTTGTTCTTTCTCCAGTATGAGATAATAACAGCTAGGCTGTCACAAGTGCTTGGTTTTGGTGTGTGAATAGATTGTAGGCAACGGAGTGTGGGCTGTGCTAACTGAGATTGTTGGAACAATTTGATATTCATGTTTTATTCAGTAATGCAAGATATACAGCCTGTGAGGCAACATCTGTCAGTGTCAAGTAAACAAAATTTCAAACTTCCAGATTGAGAGCAAAGGTCATATACAGCTCAGGCGGCCCTCTCAAATCAGCTTCCCACACGTGTACATTCTTAGACTCGTCCATATCATTTCAAAGGTTCCACAACGCATAAGCATGTATGCCTACACAAACCAGGACCGGTACACACACTCGCACTCGCGTGCAGAAACATGAAGAGTCATGTTTCTGTACTCAGTCACTTTATAGATCATCTATAGATGTTCTACACATACTTTATACCCACTAGTTTTAGGCTGACAGACAAGGTGTGATGGCGCTAACTTTCTCTGCAATGCAGCAATTCACACATTTCTCAGAGGGAGTTCACACTTTCAGAGACTTCCAGGTGCTCTAACCTGGTGGTGAAGCAAAAGACTGTCAGTAAATGCTTGTGTCTGCATGTGTGTGTGTGTGTGTGTGTGTGTGTGTGTGTGTGTGTGTGTGTGTGTGTGTGTGTGTGTGCGCGCGTGTGTGTGTGTGTGTGTGCGCGTGTACACACGTGTCAAAGTGTGAAAAGTCACACTTTGTCTAAAACATTAAGCAATAAGCTTCACAGATCCTTTGAGTGTCTCTCTATAGACAGTATGATGACAGAATGAGGAGAGACTCAGAGCCCCGATCATTCCCGTTTAGCGTGAGTGTGTAGACTGGCATGTGGGTTGCCCAGATGGCCAGGGCAGCAGTGCTGGGACACGATGAGCACTACGGTAAGAGTAAGGTTCTAATGTACAGCTTACAGAACAACAGCAGAGTAGCTTGCATGATGCATCTTTTTTGCTTGTAGGACGAGTAGCATTAATCTGTATAATATTCACTGCTCAGAATGTGACCGAGCAAGGCAGTAAACTCTACGCAGTTCAGCTTGTTGTAATAGCTACAGTATAGGTTGACTCTGATTCTGCGCTGAGCTGCACGCACTCCTGACATTTAGCTTTAGCAACTTTTTGCATGAACCGAATAAGACTTCCTCATTGAATATTAAATGTCTGTTTGCTGAGAAGTGTGTCGCCTAGCTTTCTCCTTCACATACTGTAGCTGTTTCAGGTTATCTGTTTGTTTGTTTTTTATGCCCGAATGTAATCTATTAGTTATTGCAAAAAAAGTATGTTTTTTTGTAGTTAATTAATATTTTATAGTCACTAAGCACAAAGGAAAACACAATAAACCATATAGTTCTTAATTCTATTTTACATAAACTTTTTTATTAACTATTACTGGGAGTGAGAACACTGATGGATACTGTTTTTGCAGTGCTTAGTTTGTTAAAGAGCATCCTAGCCCTCAGTAAATGAGGTGAATGCTCTATAGGAGAACGTTAGCAGCTGGTTACAGTGCCATAATGCATAGTTTCTCAACTACGCTAATCAACCTCCTGTGTGAATACAAGGCTGGAAATGGGGAAAAAAGAGCATGCTGTTTTGCGTGCTTGCACTTGCTTACATGCCAAGTCAGACTGAATTCTCCCCACATCGTCTTATCTGACACCATCGGAGGAGCTATGAGTAGAGAACTGCCTTTTTATTGCAAACCTCTGGTGGTTTGTGTGAAATTGGTTTAAAAATGATCAGATAAAAGTGATCTGATGACAGATGGAATTTCGGTCTACTGCAATCTTTCATACTTATCTCCCCCTCTCTTATTTTTATTTTCTTTAATGACAAGTCATCTCAAGCCTAATCTTTGATGCATCTTTAGGTTAGACTAGAAATGAGATAATGATTCATTTGCATACACACTGTACTAAGCGGTTAATTGGCAACAACTATCTGAGTGTTTTTTGTCCCTCTTTTTTTTAAACCGCAAAAGGGTAGCAGGGTTGCATCTGGTTTTAGATGTTTAAAAAATGACTAATGTTTCAGATTCTAATAAAAGGATCACAGAGTGCAAATGGACGAGAAGATAGTAATCTAAATGATGTGCTAGAGTGCAGTTTGCTCTGCTGCTGTATTGATAATGACAGAGATGTTAAGCAAATTGACAATGGTTGTGCTGCTGCTTTGTTGCCATGGTGAAGGAAGTTGGCGTCACACTGATTTGAAAAAGTGTGCATGTGTGTGTAGCTCTAATTCTATTCCTACCAGATGCCTGTAATTTACCACACTATGTACGAAACAAACTTATGCTATTTTTTTGTATGTATTTCAGCACCACCTCACCGTTACACTAAAATATAAAGCTTCTATGGTTTGGATGGCGACCTCTCAGTTATTCCGTGGAGTGTAAATATGATCTCTAGCAGTCACAAAGTTCAACCATATACGCCCCCCATTTCTCTGTTTCAGAGTGAATCTGGCTCTGGCCTACACTGAGCTGACTGAGGAGCTTAGCAGACTGCAGGCACTGACAACCAAACAGACAGAGATCCTGAGGAAAGCCTCACAGGACGACACTAGCCCAGGTACCAAATACTCATCAAGACTCATTAGTATTCGAGGCTTAATCTCCGCGGTCGCCGGGTGAGACAGTGCGAGAGCGGATGATGCTCATTGTGACTCATTCGAATGGCTTATGCCGTACCGTGTATTTCCATCATCACTGTGCTCATAATGAGCATCCCTAACAGAGAATTATGTAAATTCATCCAAATAGAAATTCACATCCAGATTTCTCTGAAACGGTTGTTGCTGTAAAAATACAAATGTAACTGAATTCAATAAATTGTGGTACTCGCATGAATGTGAAGTATCATAAGACCGTTCTGTAATAGATGCTTTAAGATTGTATATTTCTATACACTGTTTAGTGTTTGCTGTAAAAGCCTCCGACTGAAAGCATAAACAACTGACTCCTTATCTGTTTAAACTTCTGCACCCAACCGCACAACCAAAAATGCTGTTTCCCCTTTGATAAAGGAAACCAGACCAAAAGCAGAAGCAGAGATAGAGAAAGAGAAAAAGTGCTACTGATTCAAAGTTGGTGGTGATGCTCTCTGTCAATAAATGATTGCTATCTCTCTTGCAGGAAGCCCTGCGTATGCTATTGGCAGTCTCTGGTTCAATTGTCACATCTCTGTCAGATCAAAATAAAGTTGATTGATTATGTATTTTCCATGCCAGTTAAATCTGACTGTTGTTTTACTGCCAGTTGCAGTCGGATGTGTAAAGGTTATTTAAAATCAAAGAAATGGTTGGCTGAGATGAAGCTCACCCACACATGATTTGGAAAAACGATGAAAGCTAAAAAAAGAAACACACAGGAGAAAGGGGAAGTCATTAAAGACATTGGTGCATCTTTAGAGTGCTGTATGTGCTTCTATGAGTCATTCTAATGAAACGCTACACATTTGTAAGTGTACAGGTTTTTATTACGTTCCAGTCCTGATATTTTGAAACATTAACTGGTTGGAGGAGTAAAACAATGAGCGTATGCACAAGGTAGTTTTTCTTCTGCACGTATCCATTACTACGGTGAATAATTAACTAAATACTGTACAGTCATGCGAATGGAAGAAAAAAAAGAATTCGCACTTACTAAACTTACTAAAGGCTTGAGGCTCATGGAACAAAGGCAGTGGTTATTTAAAAATCTATCATCAGTTTTTTTGCTCGTGTAGCTCACTATGATCACAGACTTTGCTCCAAAATAAAACTCTATTTCCATAACACTTTTACTGAAACTGGGCTCGATTTCTCAATGTATTTATCTCTGTTGGTGTCTTCAAAAGCATTCAATTAATTAATTAATTAATTAATTATTAAGCTATCCATTCATTACAATTAATTGCAATTTTACGAGAACATTATTCTTATTAAATAAAATCTTTCTGGAAAATCATACAGATGTTACAATGAAACACTAACGCAATAAAATGCAACAATATAAAACAGAGGAAAAAATTTTTATTAAACATACGCATGTGTAACTTTTTTTCTTCTTTTATGTTTAGTTCAACGTCATTCTCCTGTACCTCATCAGAGGCACTCACCTGTTCCACAACGCCACTCCCCCATCCAGCAACGCCACTCCCCCATCCAACAGCGCCATTCCCCAATTCAACAGCACCATTCCCCAATTCAACAGCACCATTCCCCGATTCAGCAGCGTCGTTCTCCAGTGCTGCAACGTCTCTCTCCGGACATGCACCGCCGCTCACCCCTTCCCGAACTTAACGATGGTCCGGCATCCTACACCTGCAGACCCCCCTCCCAGCACCTGAGAGCCAGTTTCCAAGGACGCCGCAGTTACTCAGAAGTTGCAGACCCTTCAGCCTATCAGCGCCCACCACGATTCACCCTTGACCCAGTCTCCACTTTGCCTAAGCCTCGTCCTTACGTTGAGAGCTACCATAAACAGCAGCAGCAACAGCAACAACAGCAGCAGCAGCATGGCCATATGCTGGCCCAAAGGCGAAGTTCCCAGCCTGGGATTCAGACCATGGGAGGGGAAGGAGGTATGGCTGAATCCCCTAGACACACCAGAGAGCTTTCTTTCCAACATGCAGAATTGTCACATCTGCATTATGAGCCGCAACCAGCTCCGGCAACACTACATACCTCTCCCCAGCCACCACACTCTTCAGAAGATGAGGAAGAGTGGACCTGCCCACACCCCATCAGTCCCCCACGGACACTGGGGACTCCTGGACCAGCCGCCAGCATGAGAGGCCCTGCTTCTTGTTCAGCTTTTCCTATCCCAGCTCGCCCCAACACCTTAAGCTGCCACTCCCCTGGATACCTGCATGCAGAACATGCCCAGTCCTGGCCTTCCATTAATGTAAGTAGGCAACATTGTATTGTATATCAGAATCAGAATCAGGTTTATTGTATTAATAAAATTATAAATTGTTTTGTTACACACAAGAAATTTGATTCTGGCTGTTGGTGACTCTGAAAACTAAAGACATACAAAATGACACTATACATTTTGTTTATAATACGGGGCACTACCCACAGGAAGTACACAATGTTCAAGAAATATACAGATTAAATAAAGACCGCATTTACCATAATATACAGTATGTTTGAAAGCAGTGTACTTCCAGTTTCAGAGTTAATCATGGCATATGTACTTCCACTCACAGTCAGGTTTCATACCCCAAAGATTCGCATACCCTGTGTGTCTGACAGGGACTCTCCAAAAGTGTGCACACTACACCACCACTCACAGTCAAGACATACAAAAAAAAAAAATTACTGCACAATGTTTCACCTGGAGAGCTCTCTCCCAAAGTGTGGTTGATCCTAAAATCCAAAATTCAAAATCCGAATTTTTTTATGGCAATAAATGCGAGAGCTGTTGATCATGTGACTTCATTCTGTATGGTCAACAAAGAGTAAATGTACACAAACTCTTGTCTGGGGGCCAGGATCGAGGATAAAGCTAGTAAAGCTAAAAAGAACACTAACTATCTTTACACCATTTACTGGCAGGGATTATGTTGCGTTTGTCTTTATTTTTGCTGTTCCTAACAACTCTTTGTATCTGAAAAGCCAGGTCATTTCTCATAGAATCTTATATGAGCAATATTGTTGTTCTTTATTGTGTATTCTCTTTGTTGTTGTTTTTTGCCCTCAACCTCCCACATAAATAGATGGATGATAAACTGGGTTCATTCATCCCAGGGGATGTTACACTATATGATTCAGCACTGAGAAATTCAAACAAGCTTCAAATAATGACTTAAAATATTACTTCCAATCTCACACAAAAGAGGAATTCAAGTTGCTGGATCTCATACATTGCAAAAACAGTCATCACTGGAGTGTACAGCTAGTAGTTACTGACTTAGGCGGTGTAGTCCCTGACTGTGGGGACTGGGCCTGGGGCCGGGGCTAAAATTGGATAGTTTGCTCTCGGCTTAAGTTGCCTGCACTGTTTGTTTGCTTTTTTTTTTATTCTTTGGCTCAGTGCTCCACCTTTCAGTGCAGTGACTCTTTTTCAAGTGATACTGTCAGCATGCTAAAATACTGGCAATGTCAGAGATTCTTTGGAAAAGTGATTCTCCAAAAATAAATACACCGCCTGGTATTAAAAATGTCACACACTAGTATTTCGTTGGGCTGCTTTTATCTTTGATTATGGCACCCCTTCACCATGGCATGGTTTCAACAACCTTATTTAATGTCACAACATTTATTTCCTACCAGAATTTCTGGCTTAGAGCTTGTATTGATGACAGGAGAGTCAAACCACTCCATCTTTCATTGGCATTAGGATCAGGACTCAGCACGTTAATGTGTGAAAATGATTCCCTATACTCCCTACTGTATGTACCCAGTGAATCTTGGCGATTGTCAGGTTTTGTTAAATTCTTACGATTATTAGACTTGATACCATGAAATTAGGATATTTTTAGTCTTGGTTATTATACTGTACACCCCAGCATAAAAGAATTACAATTGTAAATATATTTAAAATGTATTTTATAAAGTATAAAAGGTTTACATACAGTATAATATGATTATATGTGCAGTGGATTTATAATAAAAAGTATTATCTCTGCTCTGTCTGTAGCTGTGGATAGAGACTGAGGAGGAGAGTGATGTGAGGAGCTGCCCACTCTGTCAACTCATCTTTCCTGTTGGTTACCCTGATGATGCCCTGATCAAACACATTGACTCACACTTGGAGAACAGCAAAATCTGAGACCACATTTACCACACTTTACCTTAAACCCACTTTAACACTTATTCAAATTTTGAATTTTAAAATGGAATTTTTAATTTTACATCCCACTAAGGATTAGCAGAATTTCACGGGATGTAGTGCCTGCGACTACTGTATAATTAGAAACGGCACTAAGATTTTACAACACCGTCCAAACATAATGTTGGCTTAATTGAATTCTTTTATCTACTGTCTATTTGAATATCACGCTAAATCTCAGACATCCCAAGCCGACTCTCTTTAGTAGACATTAAAACAGTCACGTACAGATAACCCGCAATAACCACATTGTTTCTCTGGCTCCAGCCAGACATATAAAAACATGATTCATTTTATTTGAATAATTAATTTCAGGGTTTTTTTTTTTTTTGCTGTGAATGCTCTTTCTGTTATTGAAACTGTAACTTCCATGATCCTTCATTTCCCGTTCAGGTGCATCCAAAAGCCACACAAACAGTTTAACTTCATAATGACTGAATGAAGACTGTGTAAATTTAGAGAAGATGGCGTCCTGCGGGGCAGGACATCACGGCCTTTGCGAAAGTGTCAATATATTCCACAGGCCGATGACTACATTTGTATGTGAGTCTAAATTTCAGCACTTTATATAAACTCTTCATTTTCGATTTAAATATTACTAACACTAAGGCAAAAACATACACTATAGATTTTATTTATTTTTCATATTCTTAAAAACTCTCTTAATTACACCTTAGACTGACAGAATGTCCCTTTAACAAAAATAGACATATTGATGTATGTAGTACATTATATAATACGCATAATATGTCAACTTGGAACTGCATCCATTGTTTGTCTTCCTGTATACAAAGTTCTATAATAGCGAAAATTATACTACCAGAACATAAAATCCATGATTCTAACAACTCCAAGCAAACAACAGCTGCTGATACCTAACTAAAGACCAATCAATATCACTCATACTGCATCATATTAATCATACTTGTATGAAGGACTTGAAGGGTTTACGTTCCTAGACGTAACAAGATTAAAATGATGATGTTTAATGCAGCATTAATATGACTTTCATGGTTATTCCACTTACTGCACAAACATCGTCTTTTTCCTAAAGAGTCAGCACCCTGAAGCTGACTCATTTTCCGGTGAATTAATCAGTTGATAGTATGGATGCATCTAAGATGTAGTTGACGAAATAAGGATCCTTTTTTTGACCAAATTTCAGAGCTGTTGTATCGAAATGCTTTATGTACTATAAATGTACTTGATCTGTATTTAAAACTATTTAAGTGTATTAAATTGTACAATTTCTTATGTATATAGATAGACATATTGCAAGCCCAGGGGAGAGGAAATAGCTTGCTGAACAGCAAAAGGAAAGTTTGCTAACATCAGTATGAATTACATGCCATGGCAAAGAGAAGGATACAGTTAATTATCTCCATCTCTGGATGCTCTATCCAGAATGGGTCCCTTATTGTGAACTCTTTTTGCAGTTCGATTACCATTGTGAGTAGCCAGTAGACTTAACTGCTAAAGAGACAAAAGGCAGGGTGTCCCATAATTCAAAATACATAGAGGAAAAGAACAACTTTTACCAAACTGAATATTATTTTTCAAAAAATGACAAAAGAAGGCGGCGGTGTATTCATTTTTTCGCGTACATAGTGTACAAGGACAAGATACAGAACAGAGATCAAGTACAGAACCGCATCAGAAGTGAAATCGTAACTTCAGACGTGTTAACACAAGTTTGTCACTACTGGAAGAGATGACTGTGTGTTTCGAAATCATGTAGAGGGTGATTTGGGGGGAAAAGTTATAATTAAAAAATAAATAAATACAATTTTCCTTATGGATGGAGACTTTTGGGACACCCTGTAGAACATTGTGATCACATCCGTAAAGCTTAATTTACACACCCAAATATAGCTATGAGCAGACTCCGGCTGTCACATGGCAAGGGAAGACCGTCTGGTCTAAATGCACTGGCACAATTATAAATAGGAAATTCTAAAAGACAGTTTAGTAGCCCAATGGCGGAGAAATACAGTGTTTACCATGTTTTATAAAGATGATGAGTTAGTGTGGTGATATGAACAATCAAGAAATTTGATAAACCGTACGCAGTGATCATCAATGAAATAGATTGAGAAAAAACAGGTTTATATCTTGACTGAAAACTATGACCAACTTCCAATCAAGCATATCATCTTCATATTGGTTAAAGTGCAAAGCCAAATGTTTTTATCTTGTGGCTAGGTTGTGCAGACCGGTGCATGTGCAGGGTGACTGCTATACAATCACACAACAGCACATACGATTCTCACACATTTTTAAAGCTGTCTCCCGCCTTTATTCAGAGTCCAACAGTGTAGAAACAAAGCAAATTGTAAGCCATTATTCACAAGAGTTAACTCAGGAGTTATTTAAAGAGCTATTGCTGATGTTTCTCATCCTTAAACCTAACTTCTCAGAAAAAAAAAATGATAAAAAAAAAATAATGCAAGTCCTCTTTGGATCTTCTTCTCTTCTAGCCCTGTCGTTTGGTGTGTGACTACTTTGTGATATTCTTAAATAACTCAGGGGACAAGACTTTGTGAATATGGCTCCTGTTACCATGTACTGCAAAAGATCATTCACAGGAACAGAGCGATCAGTCGCCAAATCTGTGAGAGCAGAGAGAGCACTAAAGAGTTAGATAGTCATAGACATATTTTTGTGATAGCAAGGATTGACCTCAAGAATTCTATAAAAAATAAATATTTAAAATCAATGTATAATGTGGCATATTTTATTGTTTCTGTAAATAAAATGGTAAATAAAATGGAACATGCACTCATTTGGATTTTGGTTGTCTTTTTCTATTACGAAAGGAACAATCCATCTATTTATATAGAGCATTTACTAGATATCGTATACAGTACATGGTTAATGTTCTGACTAGTATTCTTAAGCCAGAAATTCCAGTTTAGCCTCAAATTACTATTTTTGGCTTCAAGTTTGATCTTTAATGCATTTTGAGATTCTTTTCTAATGATACATTTGTAAATTCATTTATTTAACATTCATGTCACTTTGAACCAGTTTCACAATTCCCATCTGACCTCTCTTACCAACAATTTAACTCCCAAGAGACCAAAGTGACTGTAATCACAGTTTCACTGAAGCTCTTAGTTAAAAAAAAAATATATATATATATATATATATATATAAAATATATATATATATAATTCTATGCATTGTGCATCGACAGTACTAGATGACTAGATCATATTTTATACATTGGCTGCATGAGTTGGCAAGCATACAGATATTTCTAATAAACTGTTTGGCAGGTGGGTGTATATGCATATACTCTATGTATATAAGAAAAAAGCGTGCTCTTTTTCATTCATTATAGTGCATGTTGTAAAGCGTCCTTCACCAGAGCTGTGCCTCTGAGTCTTGGAGGTGAAACCAGCTGATGTAGTTCTTACAATTCTACACCTGCATCAGAAAGTCATACACTTCTATATTACAGTCTGGTTTGGTTCAATCACTTTTCAGTAGAAGTTCAAAGCATGCTGTGCGTGGAAAGATCACTAGTCACACACTGCTCACCTACCCTTTTTCTGCCACTACTTACATGGATAAGATACTGGAGTGTAAAAAAAAAAAAAACCTCCAGATATAGAAGCAGTTTCTTTCCCTAAGATGTAGCCATGCTAAATAAAGAACAAGACAAACTTATTTTGCAAACACCTGCACTGGGTAAATACTGCCCTTGCAGTTAGCACAAATTACACTATTCATAGATCTGCACATAACGACATGTTTTATTGACGCTACTATTAATTCTTTATACAGAATCATTGCCTTCTGTTTTTACATTTATATCATGTAATAATACATGATTCATTGACTGATTTGGCATTGTAAAACTATCACTGTTAATGTTTTTGTCACCAAACAGCCAAATCTTAAAATGTTGTTCCTTCAAATCCCCCCCACCCCCATTTCCACCTACTGATGTTTTACTTTTGGTCCTGTCTCTCTATTTCACTGGCAGACACATACATGCACATGGTTATATGCGCTATACAGGATGACCCGCCCATCCGCTAGTCAAAACCACATTTTCTGTGCATGCGCTTGCTCCCCCCCCGTCTCTTTCTCTCACACGCCAAGTATCAATTACAAACTTGCACACACCCAAACCCAGCAGTCGGTCAAACAGCAAAAAAAAAAAAAAAAGTGAGCTCATGAGACCAGAAATAAGATAAAAAGATTTTACTTTCAAAGAAAAGCGGAAATAAAGCCTCCGCTGATCCCCACCCTTTTACCTCTGTGACTACAGAATTACAAAAAGCTATTTTAAAAAAACATTAACTTCTGCTAATATAATATACTGTTAGTGTAAATAATATAATGTTTTTTTATTGCTTATTTTTGTTAATTTGTAAGAATTTATAACACATGCATTAGACGTAACACATCAAGAACCCTTCTGGGTCAACGTTCCTTTGTTTTTACTATATTTATAGAAACTTGCTTTGTAGCCACAACACACGTCTAGTCAGATCAACTTTCTCAAATGAATACATTATACATCTCTTACAGCCTCAGTGTTTCAGGTGATTCCATGATTGTTGTTATATTTAGCCTAAATTTAACTTGGCATATACAGTAGGGTACTGGCACAAGGACATTAAGCAAATAATGTTAAATTTCTAAGTTAATAATTTACTTTCATTTAAGCAACAGAATGACATCTTGAAAGTTCTCAACTGTCATTATCATAACGTTATTTTTTTTTAAAGATCATTTTAAAAATGGATATTAACATTCATTTATACAATATATATTATATATGTTATATAACATGTATGTAATTATTTTCATCTTTGTGAAATTTATGAAATGTAAAATGCGTTTATGTAAATATTGTGAGAAACTAAAATTTTAATTTATCATAAACTATAACAGATGAGTCATGAACAAATTTTATTTCCACCATGAGCTGGTAAATAGATTCACACATTTAAAAAGATTTGCAATTCTAATGATCATATTGCAAGCTACAGTGTCATCATAGTGAGCTAGACTTTTTTTTTTTTAATCCTTATGTTATTTACCCAAAAGATGTGGAGGGGTGGTTGTGAAGGACAATACATTTATACCTACATTTATAAAATATTTCACCTTTCATTAACATCAATGCGTTTTAAACGACATTTTGAGACGCCCCTCATTTGTTGTGACATGTTTCAACTACCTGGGGTATTGCTGATTTATATCATAGCTACCTCAGTATAATCTGCCTCTCTAATGTAGGATTACAAAAACAAATTGTATAAATAAGTGTATATAACTCAAACTGAATGTTAAAAAAAACAAGTTTGTTTATTAGATCTCCTATTATTTTAATATACCCGGGGTACTATAATATATGTAATTAAAATAAATAATAATAATAAAATAACTGATTATGTGATGAAAAAAGTCATCCTGAAATTGAATAATTACAACCCCAAGACTTTGTTTGTATTTTCAAAATGTCTTTGACAAACTTTTGCTTTATATTCCAGGAATAAATAGTTTCCATGTCATATGAATAAAAAAATATACAAAGTGTTAAAGCATTTAACACCTCTTATTTCCTGTTTTGTGGTTTTCTTCACACATTCATTCAGGGCCAAATTTCCCAAAAGCACTTTAAAGTTAAGTTCTTTACTGGTCGAGAGAGCATTCAAGGTGCTCGCTCAACTGTTTGCCAATAATCTTTCTACCTTAATGCTTTTAGGAAGCTTGAACCAATTCACATAAACCATTATGAAAGCAAGTACACAAAGCAATAAACTAGTGTATTGGCGGTATTTGTTTGTAATTGCAAACAAACCATTCAAAAAAGTAAACCGGTAGTGAGTTCAACAAAAAAAGTCTATTAAACTTCTGAAGACCTTGTGTAACATTACTTTATCTTGTACATCTTCTTTAGAGTCCAGGCAGACCTTGAATTAGGCCTCAGTGAAAGTCACACCATCAATTTTTACAACTCAGAATGTTCCTTTATAACATCTCACTTTTGTTGTGAAATTAAATGTTAGCCTAATGATCTAAAAATTGAACAGTACCTATGAAGTGTAGACCTCTGCATAAGTTTATGAGTGGATAAAAATGACCGTGATCACATTTAATAAATGTCAAACCCTAATTTATTTGGATGATTAATATTAAAGTAATACAAGCTAATGTTCTGATCATTCTGATAACTATATTTTACTGACCATCAGGTAATGTTATAATTGTCAAGCCTATTTTTTAACCCACCAGGTCATTTTGTACCACCAGAATTAAAACATGACGCTAAAATGTTATTCAGAACCGTGGACACAGCCTCTGTCATTGCTTTCTAAAATGTTGCACTTTCACACTTTTTATAATCTTTTGCCCCCATGTCGATGTAGAGCTTCTGTGAATAAGGTGAACTGAAACATTTAATCTGGTAGCACAGTATGGCTCATATTTTCCCTTGATTGTTCCCTGTATATCCCAAAAACTCCACTAGATGGCCAGACAGACCACAAGAACATCCACTCTCAACATATTCCCACTCACAGAGCAGGACAGCTCTCTACCACTGCACATGCAAAGCACATATTAACACCACACAAACTAAGTATAAAAATCTAATCCAACTTTTACTATAAGATTCACTTTAAGGATATGTTAATGCCTAATATTTAATGGTTGTTTTTTGTCCTAATAAGAAAAGGACATAATGGAATAATTAATAGGTCAGGACTGTCTATCTGACAAATACAGCTCAAATTCATCACTGGCAGTTTACACTGTAAATTTGCCCATCATTTAAATAGATAAAACTTGTTGCTGATTTAAAAAAATACTATTTTACTCAATAATCTATAGTTTATATGCAATTTGTAGCCCTTTATGTTATGATTCATTTATTTATCAGCCAGATTATCTCATACGTAGCTAAATATGTCAGCGCTGTGAGTATTTGCCGTTTTCTTTATTCTTACCTTGAGGCATAGATAATTAGGCCAAATATTACAAAATATACCCTGATGTTCGTGAAAGAAAAAAAAAAAAGAAGCAACATTTGGTTGCCTATAATACATAAGGGAAATCCACTATTACACCAAGAAAACGTTGGTTGATTTTGACTGTAACGCAAATTGAAAAGAAAATCCAACTGCCTTTTCTCATATTAACTAATTAAGAAACTTTTTGTTTGTGAGCCCATGTTAAAACGGCATTATGCACAAACAGCAGTGTAAAGAAGTTAAAACACATCATTAGCAGATGTCATGCACATTCGGCACACTCACACATGCACACACACACATACACATACACACACACACATACACATACACACACACACATACACATACACACACACGGGCTCACACTTGTGCCCTCTCCTTGCGGCACTGAACTGCTGGCTGTTTGATCAGATAACACAGAAAAAGAACAGATCTTCAGCATATTAACTGGCTCTTTTAAATTTATTTCAAGATACAGTTGCAAAGTAATTTAGTGACAGGCCAAACATATATTTAAAAAAATGTTTGCCCTACCACAAAGTTCATTTCAAGCCCTGAAAGTAACAATCTATGTCTGTTTTTCATCACTCAGGCAAACAGGCACACATCCGGCTATGCTTTATCAGAATCAGAATTGGGTTTTATTCGCCAGGTATGTTGACGCACACAAGGAATTTGATTCCGGCTGTTTGACTAACACTGTACATTCATTGTATACGAGACATTATACACAGTAATTACACAGAATTCAATATCTGGACTTATTTATTTTACTTTCTTTTTCATATACAGTACATGTCTTTTATTGGGAAATTAGAATTTTAGTGAACAGGTCAGATTATGTATCTAAAAATGCTTTAATTAGTCATAGTTTCACATTCAATCGTTACTGCTAGTGTAACTTGTTTGTAACAACATGCATCACCCTAGCCATGGCAGCAGCCAAGATAGCAGTTGCAATACATTTCACTTCCTGGATTGCTTTCACAACGATCATTCATCTGAACTAAACTGTGTCGCTCTTTGGTGTTAGTGTATTGGATTGGCCTTGTGCCCCTGCCTGTGTCTATTGCATGTTAATCACAGTGAGGTTGGGAGCATGGTGAAGGCCAATCACAGAGAGCACAAAGCTGTGACCTGTATTTGAACTGCCAACCTGTGTAACTCACCCCTACTGATGGCAGGACGCGTACACTCACTCACTCACTCACTCACAGCAGAGCTCTTCTCCAAGCGCAGCAAGCCCTCAGGCGGGAAAGCTGCAAGGGCAGAGGGGAGGAGGCAGCAGGCAGAGCAGTGCCAGGCAGAGGGAGTAGAGTGCAGAGTTGAAGCAAAGTTTATTTGGTAAGATTTTGGATCAGAATAATTACCGAGAGTGGAAGAAGAGAAAAAGACCATCAAAAAACAAACATCAGGCTGTGCCTTAAGGCCAGCTTTAGTGAGTATAAACTCAATAGGCTCAGAGTTGAAACCCTGCCCTAACCTAAGGGAGCCTAAAAGTGCACACATTTCTCCACACATTTTAAAAACTTGTTGGAACTTTTATTGATCCTTCCCTTCTAAACTTTTTCCTAAGTAGTAATATATCCAGGTCTCGTTTGTTTTCTAGACCTCAATCACACAGCTCAAAGCTGATGGCTTGAGAAATGTCTGGTTTTTGTTCTTCCAGTACGTACATAATGAGAGCAAAAGTAGTAGTGTCTTAAGAGCTAACAGGCAATGAATGTCTTCAGTGTTGCTTACACACAGCACTATGCTTTGTAGCTACAATGTTGTGGTATCGGTTTGTTTTTTGTGGCCTACAGGATTTTCATGCAAAACTTACATGACTCACTTTCTCTGTACTCAGAAACGTCAAGAAAAGTTCTGATTTTATTTGGCCTAGAAATTACTAATGCATTCTTTTTTTGGTCTTAGTCACAGATAGAGATTTCTGACATTTAATAACTGGTAGATACACAAAGAAAAAATAAATAATAAAACAAGGTCATGGAAATATATCTTCGTAAATCTCATGTGCACCTGCAAGGACTGAAAATACTGACACTTTTCTTCATCATAAAATCAAAATTATTTTAATAACATGTATAATATATTTTTTAATGATTAGAATTATATTAGGAATCTCACATGTGGTCCCCTTTACAAAATCATGTTTCACTCATACAGAGCGTATGCTCCGGTTGACTGCTCCGGTTGACTGCTCCGGTTGACTGCTGTGTGACACAGCATAGTTTAGCAGATTCATCATTATCCAAGGCCACATGGCAAATAGGTGCAGCAGCCCTTTTTTGCGCACAGCAATATCACAGTCCCGATCTGTCACCCTTCACTTGCCGTAATGTGAGAAAGCAAGACGTGTTGCGCCTATTATCACTTCCTGGCAAGGCTGGCACACTGATCCCCCTTCCCCAGGGAGCCAAGCAATA
Organism: Clarias macrocephalus; assembly: GCA_011419295.1. Lineage (NCBI taxonomy): Eukaryota > Metazoa > Chordata > Actinopteri > Siluriformes > Clariidae > Clarias > Clarias macrocephalus. Next base: position 35,109 of record JAAGKR010001684.1, read on the forward strand.
TGGTGGCGTACGCTCACAGCTTACCAGCTAGGGCACCCGCTGTCACAACACATCAGTGCTATGTCCACCATCCGGTCAAAGGGGGGGAAAACACACACACATACACACACACACCCACACACACATGCATAAAATAAAATAAAATAACACTAAAAACAATAGAAAATTACATAAATGTGTTACAATTTTCATGATATAAATACATACCTACAAAAAGAACTGATTAATTGTGTAATTAGAAATTACAAATAAGACCAAAGAAATAGTCAAATTTGTGGTCTATGAGCAATTTCTCATGATTATCTCATTTTTTCTCTGTCAAAGCTAAATGAGTAGCATCTTTTATCTGACTGTTTTTGGCATCGAGAGCTAGTGATCAAAAGGAGCTGTGGCTTTTTTTTTATAAAAAGCAGTTACATAGGTACAATTAGATAGATCAGTTAGATTACAGATTATTTTCATTATGTATAGATATATACAGTATATAGAGCTAATTTCTTGTTTTTTATTCGAGCTGTTTACATTTTTTATTCTGGTCTTAAAAGGTACAATAAGAAAAACAGATCCTCCAATTATCAATTTTGCAATATGCAATATCACAAAAATTATTGAATTTGTTTTCAGATTTTCTGTGTCACTCTAGGAACAGCTGTATAGAAACAGATATTTGATTCCAGTATTTCATTTGTCCAAGAGAACAATCGGTTCAAATTTAAAATGAATATTTTAAACATTCTAACTAGAATAGATTTTATATAGCAATCAGCCATTACATTACAATGCAAAACATTATGCCCAGCGTTGTGTAGGCTCCCCTCAGGGCATGACTCTGCACAGTCTTTAGTGGTGTGCTGTGGTGTCTGACACTAGGACATTGGCAGCAGGTCCTGGTGCTGTTGGTTGTGGAGTGAGTCATCTGTGGATCGTACTTGTCCGTCTGGTGCATCTCATGGGTTCTTAATCAGATTGGGACCTGGGGAGCTTTAAGGCTGAGTCAACAACTGAACCCCGTGCACAGCAGGCTGTGGTGAACTGGATGTTCTGGTGCCTTTCTATCAATTATTTTTGCTATGTAAAAAAAAGTCATGGCCAGCATTGACTTTTTTTCAGTGATTTGCGCTGCGTTGGCTTTCCTGTGGGGTTGGACTAGGCAGGCTGGCCTTTGGTCTCCGTAGGCATGGATGAGCCATGGGTGCCCATGATCCTGTCAACAGGTTTACTTATATATAATAAATAACCAATATTAATGTGTTAATGTAATGGCCGGATGGTGTATATAGTAATTACTGTTGGGTTTTGTGCTGGGATTTTACAATTGCAGTACAAATGCATATTAAAAAATACTGCTTCATTATTGATTAATTCCTTTCCTTTTTTTTTTTTTTTACCAATTGCTAACAGGATTTTTTCAATACTTAGTTATATTTTTTTAACTCTTCACACAGATAGCACAACAGTATTCTACGTGGACTTGTGTGGAATTGTTCATTGCTTTCACTCAAAATGCATTAATTGACAACATCTATCAGCCATCCTTCATTCTCTTCAAACTACAACACATTTTGCATGAGGTTAATGAGATTAGGATTAGTATAATTGATCATATGATAAATCATGGTCTCTCTATGATAAGGACTGGAATGAAGCTGTAGCCAAATCTGCCATGCTCAACAGCGGCATCTGTTGTACAGATATTCCATCAAACCAACAGGTAAGATTTGGCACTCTGCAAGGGAACATGGATAAAAGTACTTTGCAGTGGTATTGTAAATACTTCTTGTGTGTGTGATTCTGGTTCTAGGAACATATGGTTATCTCCCACAAGCGGAGAACAAGGGAGTGTTTTCACCAGTCAATTGCCATAAAACTCTGAGAGATTTGTTAACGAGTCTTAGCAGACAAGGCTACATTTGCAAATGTCCACAATCTCACAGAGGCCACATTCCATTTATGGATGGCTTCTGGTGAAGGCTCCTCCCAGGTGAGGAAAGTGGGCAATGGAGAAGAAATGTGAGAACATTCATAACTGTATGGGAAAATGTGGAATTTAATCCTGCCATGTCCTCACAGAGTGGTTTGAGGGCCATCTGGGTGATCAGATGTCCCCTCTGGATGGAATGAATGCTGTATGGCAGGAAATATCTGCGGAAGATTGCCAGGGATGGTTAAGGCATTCTAACAGGATTTTCCCAGGTGTATGCCAAAATAGAATATAAGATGTGATGCTGATTCGTTGCCCAATCAAGAGAACCGCACTGTCTAGCAATGGTATATATGTTTATCTGTGAGTATTCTATTTATATAGGATGTCTTTATTTTTGTTTGTTATAATAACACAGTAGTGAAAACATAACATAAGAATTCACACCTTCTGGAATATCTATGAATTTATTGATAACATAATCTACTTATTTATTTATTTGTTTGTTTGTTTGTTTGTTTGTTTGTTTGTTGTCCTTTGAGGTGCACAAAGATATGCACCCAAGTCATCAACTCTGAATTCTGGCCCCTGTTCCCAACATTAAGTAACTGGGTAAATTATAAATGTAGACACATAAAGAGACACATTTCTGCAGTTGTTATAAGCCTGTTCTGTTTGACTGCAACACAACGTCTAATAAAAGTATAAAGTGGGAAGTTTATCACAAGTTCATGCTCGCCAAAATATGACAAGATTAACTGTTCCGGCACACGTTCTGCTAGACGCCTGCTAGATCTGTCTGCACAGAACTTGTTCAGCTTCAGCACAAAGGTCAAGAGGGGAAAAAAGTGTCAAGTAGAATCTTCTGCAAAGACTGGGTGAGATGCTATACCAGCAGTCACCTTTTAAAGGTTGGTTGTCTCTGTGGACAATACCGAATGCATTGTTCCCAGGTTTCCCTGTTGATCCCAACTAATGCATTTTGACATCTTAAACACTTCTTTGGAGGCTGTAATTCACAGCAGTAAAAACACTGATTTATTTGTTTTTTGGAAAACATGGTAGAACCTCAGAATGTCACTACGAAGACCTAGGGAGAAGGTAGGTCGTGAGATATTTTATAGCTCTGTATAACAATTCAGAACGTTTAGACATGAAGCTGATTTAATGGCACCTAGGGGAACGGTAGGGAAAGTGTAGGATTTTAAGCATGCAGTGTGGGTGGGACAGAAAGAATAAAAGGTATGGTTAGCAATTTATTGAAACATCATAGTGCCCATATTTTACCGCTGAAACTCCCATTACTAGTGATGGGACAAAAGGGTGACACAACCTCCCCACAGGGTCCAGTGCAGATTCATGTACACACGAATGAACACCCTATATTTAAACACACGGGCAGATCTAAGCAATCACCTGCCCACTGACAGCTTTTTGTTTGTGAAAAAACGGTGCTGAAGCTCTTATAAACCTTGTACGAGGTACATTATCCATTTATTTATTGAACTGTTCTTGTTCTTCTTCTATATTGTTTAATATATAAATATATATATGTTTGCTTGTTATGCCAGGTTATTACTGTACTAAACAACGCACTTTCAGTAGATATCACACACCTCAGGTGTAATTGTTTTTAATCAAGAAAACAACATTAATATTCAATTCATGCACAAAATTTACAGCTATTCTGCAAAAGAAAAACATAAGGCTAGTCTATGACCACATGGGGAAGTGTATAGACGTGCACACACACACATACACACACAGGCATCATCACGATCTGCGAACAGCTTGCCTGATGGATAGGGAGTGGCAGAAAGCAATGCCAGAGCATGACAAGATTGAACTTTGGGACATCTCTCCACCCGACAGCTTAAACAAGCAGAGGGCAGCAGGCGGTCACCAGGGGCATGATTGAGGTTGCTGAGGTATAGCATGGTATCAGAGGGAGCAGAAAAAAAGAAAAATACAAGAGGGGGAGACATATGTGGTGTCACGGCATCTCTGTAATGTCAGCCATGTCATTTGTAATCAGCATTGGCTGTAATTTTCTGAGCAATTAGAGCGCTTATATAGAGAGAGCAGGCTGACAAACAAGGCCCTTTTGCATGCATGCAGGCAGTCACACATCTACATGGCCAATCTCTCTCTCAAGACACACACACACACACACACACACACACACACACACACACACACACACACAGCCTCCGGTGTGGCCTGCTACAGCTACTTTTTTCTCAAATATATTTTTACACCCTCCTCCTCTTGATTCCTGTCAGCTACGATGCACTCTTGCAGTGTGCCACACACCACCTTGTCTTTACCTAAGACTAATGTCTGTCCTATTCATGCATTTTTCTGACTGCTACATTTTTATCCTGTTGCCATATTTTCCACATTCAAGATTTCATTTACCACTTAGAATTAAAACAAAAATGTAAAAAAGGAAATGAAAAAAAAAGTTATTTCTTGTAACTGTTGGTGAAAAATACAAAAGGTAATTTAATGTAATTAGTATACTTGAGCATAATTTGACATATCTATAGTTTACTGGAGTGTTTCTGAACACCCAAAAAAAAAAATCTGATTTTACCAATTGCATTTTTTATTTAGAACTTTAATGTACCTGTTACAAATCACAATTGTTTCTTTTTATTTCAACCAGCCAATGACTACATGCTCTACTGTATATCTATCAAATCAATTTGTTATTTTCAGCATTTGATCAAGTTCATTAAAGGGAGAAAAAAATTATCATGCAATTAAAGTGGAAATAAAACTGTAGGGTTTTGTGATTACAATTTTTTTAAATCAAAATTAATTATATTGGATCTTTTGCCCCCTGTAATATGATATCGCAAATTCAAGTATAAATAACAAACAAATATTTACAGACGAAAATACACAAAAAATGACTTATAGTAACCTGATTGCAACGGTCTAAACTTCCTTTTAGTATAGTGTGCATGTGACTGTTCTCAGAATTAACCCATCGCTTTCAAACTCAGGTTTAAAATATAATCATGGCAAATGAAAGCACACAGTCTTTCAATCCTATGTTTGCATTTATAGGTTTTTGGAACGATTGTTGTGAATTTGGCCACAATTACTTACATTGAACATTTTTTTGAAAATGATTGAAGATTTTTGATTTTTGGTGACAAACTTCATGGTTATTAAGCAGAGCAGGATACATTTTAACAGATTTCTAATCCTACAAGACTTTTCTTGTAAGAAGCTTTGCTCTGTGTGGTTAAATTGATTATTAACGATTGATTAAGGAATGGATAATGAGTCCCATCACTAGTCCTCACCAATGTCTATAAGCAAAATATAACCACAGATGGCAAAAAACTCCAAAACCATGCAGAGAACAATAAGTACTCCCTATAATTTAATATCATGTTAATTGTAACATTGTAAATTGATCAGTAACATCCTTAATCAACAGTAACATGAAATAGTTATAGCTTAGCAGCCTCTCGCAATTTTTTTCTGCACTTATACTTACAACATTGCTTCAGTTCTTTGAGGTTTGAGGGTTTAAGGGCATTTGTTTATCCACAGCTTTTCATAAAAACCCAACATAACATCTGAATGAAGTTTAAGGCTGCTTTTAAGGTTTACCCAATTACCTTGTAATAGCACCACTAACACATCTTAGGGACCTGAATTGTCATTGGCCTATCACTGTCCAGTTGCAGAGTCAATGGAGTTATCACAGCGACCCCTTCAGGCTTGAGCTATGACTATGGTAGGTCCATGCCACATTGTAGAAGACCACATTAAGTTCATATTGCATTCTTCTGGTGCTTACGATGTTTATGCATGCAGCAGGATATCAGCATGTCTAAGACATATTCAGGGAATCATTATAAATAAAAGAAAGGTTTTGTCTGTACATTGGTCAGAACTCGCTCTTTCAATGATATCTTTACGTTTCATACATTGTAAAACCCGAAACCAGTCTCAGAAAGATTTCTGTCTGTATGTCTGTCTGTCTGTATATCTGTATTCCTGTCCAGACGATTTTGTCACAGCATCTTGCAAAACTGGCGGGACAAAATGTAATGAAACTTTGCCAGTCCTTCGGTACTTGTCTGAAGTTAAATCTGCACCATAAATGAAATCAAAACGTTGTGTAGAAACTACGCTATGAGCGGTTATGCACCGGATTACGTCACATCATGCAGCGATTTTTTTCTTATTTAGCGCTAACTGGAAGTGGGCGTAGCTATACGCGTCACTCAACAGAGCCACAGAGTGGTATTAATAAATTTTAATGCTCTGGAGCTGTTTTAAGACAAAACTTTATTTTATCACTCTCCGATTACCAAAATATGGAGTGTATTTGGCTGAAGATGAAAGAAGTTCTTAGCATAAACTTAGCATAAACCAGGCATAAATATTAAACCTTACAAAATTTTATTTCTTTGTATTAATAAGTTAGGCAGAGAGTTTTGCTGTACAGAAGACAGGCAAACAAGTACGTGGGCTTCAAACTGAAATAACAATATCACTGATTATAATAAAGCTGATTAGCTTATTTTTAGCTTTAACCTTGTAACTCTTTCTACAAACTCTTTAACTGTCAGCGACGAGTACTGACGCTAGTTTAGTATAAATACTGGATCCAATTCCTCACACCGTCACTCCGTGTTGAAAAGCGGTGTGTGTGTGTCGCAGTATTTTTACCAACCCTCCGGACACAATGACATCATAGTAAGTGCATGATAAGCACCTGATAAGAGCTTGGTGTGATCTGATCGGACTTAGTAATAACTTGATTTGATCTTATTGGACCTGGTGAGCGCATGATCATGTGCGTGATAGGAAATTAGTGACAACATGACAGATGCATTGGGAACCTGATAGGGACAGGGCTAGGAAGTAGAATGAACTTGATACTGTAAATGAACATTTTCCTATTTTAACCCTGTTCTCTCTGCGTTCTGTGATATTTTTAGGAGATCCTGGGAACTTTGTCGCAGTGTGATGAGGGTTTTAACAGTTGGCACGAGGTGTTTTCAGTGATGCTCTATATTTCATTTTGCTAAATATGACGCTGTGCATGATGATCAAACATCTCCACCTTTGTTTCATCAGTACAGAGAATATTGCTCCAGAACGTCTGTGATGTGTTCTGGTGCAATTGTGATCAAATAATTTGTGTGGTATATTCTTTTTGTAGACAAGAGGCATTTTTCTAGCCATCCTTCCATAAAAAGCATTGCTTCTTTAGTCCTTTCCTGACTGCTTAACCTTATAAATAAATATTTAATGTACTTATAAAGGCCTTTAGGTCAAATGAGGCATCTCTTGATTCTTTTTCTTTATACGTCTTAGCATTTAGTTGTTTGGTAGAATGGTGCATTTCAACTAGTTTGGAGATAGTTTTATGACCTTTCTGCGACCCATGAGCAGCAATGGATAGTTCTCTGATTTCATGGCTGGTGTCTTTTATTGCTCAGGTAATGCAGACACACACCAGAATGCTCCAGAATACCATAACTATCACTGATTCCATTTTGATTAATCCCAAATAAAGATCTGCTGTTTTTGTGAGATTTTCTTGACATCATCTTGGCTTTTCCAACTGCTGAAGTCATTATTCACAAAGAGTTTAAGAAGAATCTATGGGTCTCATTGTTGAACAATATCACCTTAAATGATTTTTTTTTCTTTCAAATAAAATTCATTGTAGCAAATTTTTTTAAATGCATATGAATAAGCTGGTACAGTAAAATGTTTCAACATGGTGAACTAAGCATGATCTGGTATAACATACTGTAGGTGGCTCCTTTACCTCACTCGTAGACCTAATTTGAAAACGCATGGTGAGGTATGTTTCTCTAATTTCATATCATCAATTGGCTATATTTACCCAATTAAACCCGCTTACTTTGCCAGGTTCGCTTTCATTACAGTCACTAACAACAGAAAGTCGGATTATACTGGTTAAATACTGTTTATATTTTATAACTGAATAATTCATTGGAAAATTATGTTGCATTTGATTTATATGAGAAAAAATATATTTTTTAACACAGCAGTTTTTTCTTTTTTACTCTATGCCATTTTTGGCAGTAACTTTTTAAACCCCAGCTTTTCATCCACAGGTAATGGCAAAATACAAAGGACAACTTCAATGAGTCTGTTTGATGGGCTATAATAATAATAATAATAATAATAATAATAATAATAATATACAAACGATACATTTTAAAAGAACATTATGAAATTTTAACTTTGTAATTAATCTAAATGACAACTCTCTTGGGTGCCATAAAGATAAAATGAATCACTGCTGGGGGGAGTATGTGGAAAGAGTGAGTAAAGTCGAGAGCTTTTTTTTTTTTTTTTTTTTTTGGGCAGAGGTGTTAGTATTAATAGAGGTGTTTGATATCTTTCCTGCCACAGAGGGGGCTACGGAGGGACAGAACCCCTCACCACTGCAGCGCAGCTTCCTGCCCACAGCATTTTCAGAAAGGCAAATCATCACTAACAATGATGAGGCTTAACATTCACCCTTCAACACATATCACATGGTCTGGACCACTGAAATAAATGGTTCAGTAAATTATATTCGAATTCTAAGAAGCTATATATACAATACTGAATTTTAGGCACATGTAAATATATGCTGTTTGCATTTTCATAATAAATTAGCTACTAGGTTTTACTGAGCATGCAGCAGAATCACCTACAGTTCTTCAGAGCAACTTTTTTTGTTTGTTTGTTTAAAAAGTGGTAACTTGATAATATGCTGCTTCCTTTTTGTGGCATACAAAATACACACTCACTCACTCACATCACTTTATTCTGTATACAGAGCCTATCCCAGGAGACTTTGGGCACAAGGCGGTGAACACCCTGTGCAGGGTGCCAATCCATCTCAGGGCACATACACACTACGGGCAATCTGGAACCACTCATTAGCCTACTCTACATGTATTTGGACTGTGGGAGGAAACCAGAGTACACGAAGGAAACCGAACAAAGCACAGGGAAGAATCACATGCAAACTCCATGCACACACAAACACGGATCCCGGAGGTGCAAAGCCACAGTGCAAACCACTAAGCCACTGTGCTTTAAACTAACTTTTAATTTTGTGCTGGAGTTTACAAAATATTTTTGTACTGACTCAATAATAAAGTCACAAAATAAAACTAAAAAACATCTATAACAAAGATTGTACTGTACTAAAAAATACAGAGTAATAAAGCACAGAATGCCTAAGACTTTGGCATAATACTGTAAATAAAGTCAAGTGTAGAGCAAAGTGCACAGTGAAAGAGAAAATCAGGATACCTTGAAAGCTGTCTATTAGTTGCCGTGGCCTACCCTCACTTGATGAGAACGGCCTAACAAAAAAAAAATCTGCTGCACCTGTGCCTGCGCCACCTCCTGAACACCTGTTACTAATTAATATTCGTTGCACACAGTTGTATAAATAGCCCAGAACATTCCTTCTGTCTTTGGGTAGTCTTCCATAACATTACTCAACCCTCCATGCCAACATTTGTAAGTGAATAGAACTCCTCTGCCTTGAAAAGTCCCTTCGCAGCCTCTCAAGGTAGGTAGGCAAGTCTACCTGCAGTAATTATAATAAATTGCAAGGATTGTTTTATTCCACAATATATTACAGGAAATCACAGCTCTCTTCAGATCCCATCGCCTTACACTTCATGTAATGATCTGCAGACAAAATCAATTTACTTTACTGATCTCTATGTACTGGTAATGGTATACTAATAAACTCTTAGAAGAGTTTAAGAGTTTATTAGTATACCATTACCAGTACATAGAGATCAGTAAAGTAAATGTTTTAATTTAAAACATCGCTTAAGACAAAAATTCTAAATTTTCCTTTAAATATTCATATAACAGAATGATTAAGAAAACCGGTTAGTTAATCAACTGGAATAATTATTGGAGAATCTTGTTACAATATATATTTGAAACATATTTTCAACATTTTCTACTTTCAGAATAGTAAGTTAGATAGATTATTGTTTACAATTGTATCTGTCAAAGTTTCACCACAAAACATTAAATACTGTATTATCAGGGTTATATGTTGTATGTAATGCAGTAGTTAAAATAAACTTTGAAAACATTCTTTCACTAAAAGAGTATAGATTCATGAGTCAGCATGTTGCGTTTTTTTTTTTTTTTTTTTCAAAATTAAAAAATGTTTAAGTTTTTCTTAAATAGTGATCAAGGTGGTTGTTCTATAATTTAAGAATGATTAAGTGAAATGTGCATAATTAGATTGCACAAAAGCCACAGTGGCCACTTTTGGCATCCTTGCTTTAAAAAATAATCTAAATTATGAATGAATGCTTATTAATCATGATAAGACTCTTAAAGACATATTTGGAGAGGAGGCGATCAATTATTCTTACAATGGAATAGCACTCACCTGTCTGCACAACATCTTAATCGATTTGGGGAAAGTTGACTAAAAAGGGTTAAGAGACTGAAACTCAAGCTGCAACACGAACTTCTGAGAGTTCAGAGCAACCTTGCAGAATGCTAGGAAAGGCTTCAGACAAAAGCTTGAAGTTGAATGTAATTGAGGTTTTTGTTATGAAATAAAAAAGCATTCACACATACGATTCCTCAGTTAATATCTTACTGAGGAATCATTAAGAAAAAAAACTACTTTTTTTGTTGCAAATAGCCATAGCAGACTATATTAGAAGAACAAAAAAGGAATTAAAATACATAGATTGTAGCTGAGAAGAAGGATAGTATAACTGACACACGAACTGGAATTGTAATGTGTAGGTGAGAGGCTGGTGTGAAAGAAAGTGATAAAGACATTGAATGACTTCTTTAGAAGTATGATGAGTGATTGTTTTCCTAACTGTACTTCCTTCCCATACTTGTCTCTAGAAGTAAAGAATACATTGGTGTGGCCATCAAAGCCAGCTCATGAGTCAAAAGACACCAGCAGAAGCAGAAATGGAGATGCCCCCAACATCATTGGCCTGATCACCCACTCCAGACCACTCACCCCACCTCCACACCAGGCTCAAACCTTCACAACTACTTAGCATCTGCCTATTCAGGGTGTCTGATCATGTCTCCCTTTGTGTTACTGACACATGTCTGTTCCAAGCCTGAGCACATTTCCCCTCTACTGTCTCTGTCTCCTCACGTTGGCGCTACCCGCTTCAGCACCCAACCTGCCATCCAGCCCATTGACATTCCTCTCAGCCAAAAGGCTTTGTCACACATAGATCTAACACTCTCCTACACAGCATAGCAAAGATGAGACGACACAAGCAAATTATTGCCATGGGAATGAGTCTCTAGAAGAGTGGCCAGTCAATGTCAAGAAGAAACCAATGAAATAAGAGATGATTAAAAAAAGAGGAGTCAAGTATCGCTTTAAAGTATTTGCTTAATCCTATCCAGAGATTTTTGACAAGGTACTTTTCTCTCTTTTTTTTTATCCGTAATCACTTTTACAACATCATAATCAGTTTTTCACCTCATAGATGTTGAGTGATCCATTACAGGGTCGTTGATGGGGAAGAGAATAGATTTCAGAGAAACAAACTCAACGCTTTTTTTTTTTTAAGTAAACTGATGATTCAGTTATGACTATTCCACAGCACACATTTGGTACACACTAGGTTAACTGATGCTTCAGTACAAATCTTCAAACAAGGGATACCAAATGGAGACAACACAGTCTTACAAATTTGCAAGAATCTGAATGACTCAATATTTATGAAAAGATGTGAGGATTAAGGTTAAGGTTAGGGGATGGGTGAGTGATGTTACACTACCCAAAATTTCATATGTATGAAATAATACAATGTCTGACCATGTTGCCCTCTCTTGTTTAAAATCTTATAAATTTTGATGAAGTGGTACAGTACATCATAATTTAAAAACATGGCTAAATACTACATTATAAAACTTTTAACTGTTAACTTTAACTTTTCAATGTTTGACTTGCTGGAATTGAGACTTATACTAGATGAGCTTTATGATATCTGATAAATACATGCACAGGTCCTCTAGGTTTGAATAATAATTAAATGTAAAACATTGCTCCCTTTCTGTCTCTCTCTCTCTTTCTCTCTCTCTTTCACTATCTCTCTCTCTCTCTGACTGATAATCGGGGTTGTGATGGATGAAACAGAAGGTACCGCCTGGGTCCAGTGTCATTCTGGTCTCATCCATGTGTGTGCCATAGGTGTTTGAAGTATAAATATGACTAGCCCTGTGGCTGTGGTCAGCCCAGCAGGACCCTCTGTGCCCCCTCCTGTCTGCTCCCTCCCTCTAGACCTCTCTGTATCTAATTAGGATCTTAGGCTCGTTAGGGCCTGAGACCCCCAGGGTCGCTGACACAAAGCTGATTCCATCTGACGTAACAAGTCAGTGCCAAGGGGATGGATATTAATTTTAATTAACAAAATGTAAGGGTCAGTCTTTGATTTTGGCTAAGAGGGATAAGATCAAATTAGCTGTGCTGGAGAGAACACCAGCAGGGAAGGCCAGAGGTACAGTGAAACCATCTATGTTACAAAACTGTGCCCAGTTTCAATAATGCTATATATTTGGAAATACCTAGCCTTGTGTCTGTTCTTCCTTTCTTGTTAATGTCTCTTTTCTTTATCTTAACATTATGGAGTGTAATTTAACAAATTCACAAAGCTGACTGCATTTTTCACGGAATACATTTTTATCATATATTCAGCACATGTGCCCTGTATCTCCTGTATGTGAGTTAGTATTCAAGCCTTTGTGAAGTGGCTGTGGAAGCAGCTGTGTCCCAGCTGTGGCATCTCCTTGTGTTCTGCCACAAGCTGAACAGTAGAATGGCGAATAGCACATGCACTGATTACGCCACTGTTTTGTTGTCCTCAGTTAGTAGGAGCCAGCTGGAAAGACAAAGGACCCCACTCTATCACCTTTTGACTCTCCTCCTTCTCCACCTGTATAGAGTTATCTATCTGCTAAACATTTTTTTATAGAGTCCACCTTGATCATCCCCTTTCACATCATCTCATTTCTCCCCTCCATCTTTCCCTCCCCCACTTTCTCCTGACCTACTTTTGACCCACTTTTTCTAGCCTGACTGGAAGTTAACCCCCAGAGGGAGCACCCTGTCAGCCTTGCACCATGTCAGTTGCCACACAAAAGGCACCCGTCGTCACTTTACATTTTCCTGGTCTCCCCTCATGTGCCAGGTTTAGTATTGGTTTAATTCTAGGGTATTCCTGTTCATGAAGCCTACTGTACGTCTCAGGTATTTCTACTTTAAAAAGTCACATTTGAGCATGTTACTATGTAATATTAATATGAATCCAAAAGTAAAATTAGCACTGCTGTCTGGTTTGAGCTCCCATTCTACTCGCTCGCATCGAGTAGAGGTCATAGTGGAGGACTGATTGAAAAAGAAAAAGTATCTAAGCAGGTATGGTGCCTAACTTATCTGTCCGTCTCTTCCTAAGGCAAGACTGGCCAGTGCTGCTGGTATAAAGAAAGCAACAGAAGAAGCTTCGTGCTGCCTCCAAGCGTCACCATCACCCCAAGAAAAAGCATCCTCACACGCATTGAGCATGGTTGGCCCAGGTCCAGGAATACATTGAAAACACAGAGGCTGAAGGTGATAATAGTCCTCCCCCTATTTCAATTTTTTCCTCCTCTCAACAGATCACTTAAAAAGGTGCGTTTGCAAAGCAGCAGAAGAAAGCCTTCCGTATAAAACTGCTGGAGTCAGGTGAAAGAGATAGAGAGAGAGGCTGAGGATGCCGGTCTCCTCAGGCACACGTCATACTTCTTCATTGGCATTGAGCTCTTCTATTATTGCACACAAAGAAAACTGCACTTAGGGAACCAGACCCCGCCCCGCTCATCCCACTGCCCATCATCAGCATACCATTTGAGCGCATTGGGATGGACCTGGAAGGCCTGCTCCGGAAAGTCAGCGAGGGGCCACAAATATATCCTGGTCATGGTAGACTACACATTTTTTAATGGATATGTCTCAGCTGTTGCAGGTCAAGACGCTTCGTACTTCAGTGTACCATTCCCGGACAGACTGGTGGAGCACTAATGCTGCAGCGGGTCACTGACAAAGGTGGATGAAACCGGGACAAGCTATTGCCGCATGTCCTCTTTGGTTTTTCTCTTTTTACTTGCTATTTGGGAGAAGGACATGAGGGCTGCATGATGTAGTGAAAGAGGCATGAAAATAGCGACCATCTCTATCCCACTATGTAGTGTATTATGGAGACATGCAGGACAAGATACTTACTATTTATTTTTGTAAAAATAAAAAAAAAAACTGTAAAAAAAATATAAAAATTCTTGGAAGAAATACTCAACTATGAATATTTTTTCCCCTGTCAAGAGACCCATTTCCTACAACAACTTTACTTTTTACTTTTTAAACTTCCTTTTCCCTACTGGAAAGACGTGCGACTCGTCGACTAACACACATGTGCGTTCAAGTATATACTGTATATAGGAAAATTATTTCATCCCTTGTAGATTTTATCAGAATAACAATTTTTTTAACAGATTTGTTTATCAGTATACAGTATATATACAGTATATAACACACACAGTCAAAAAATGGTTTTATTTTCTACATTCTAGAACAATACTGGATTTTTAAAATTATGAAATAATAGAGATGTCATTATGCAATTAAGTCGTAGTTATTTTAAGACATGATGGTAAGCTGTTCTGGAATAGTTCTTGCAAGAACAGTATTGTCAAGTGCATTTGCAAAACCTGTCAAGTACTATGATGAAACTGCCTCCCATAAAGAGTTCCTCTTATTCCAGGAAAGCAAGATGAAAACTTACCTCTGTTGCAGAGGAGAAGTTCATTTAGAGTTACCAGCCTCAAAAATCACCTTTTTACAGCACCTTTAGAATCATTATGAAGGCTTTACAGAGCATAAGTATCAGATACTCAGATCTCAATTTTAACTGTTCAAAGGTAATTATTGCACATTTTGGATGCCTTCAGCATTGTTTTACAAGGTAGAAAGAAATAAAAATCAGAAAATACTATCGAATTAGAAGGTGTGTCCAAACTTTTGACTGTGTGTGTGTGTGTGTGTGTGTGTGTGTGTGTGTGTGTGTGTGTGTGCGCGCACATACATATACATCAACTTTCAGTTGTTGTATATAAAGAAGTCTAAAAAGTGCAAATACACACATAGAATTGAGTGCACATATGCATGAATGCAAGCAAATACAACTGACCTCAAGACAAGAAGCGGAAAGCACATATTCACACAGGATTTCACACCCGCATACTTACCCAGAATCTGTTCCTTACACACAAATATGTCCAGACAAACTTGTGCTCTCTACCAAGACCCTCATGTCTGCAGTATAATTTCGCTCAGTTTGACTGCTGTATTAGGACACACAAAATGTATTTTTACTCAAACATTTACTTTATGATGATTTTACTTTATCTGTAATATATATCAATCACAAGGAGTCTTTTGTTTTCCTTTTCTAACTCACAAAGTTTAAATATTAAGGTATTTAGTTAATGAGATCGATGTTGCTTTAATGTAGGCAAGGGATCAGCCAATTTAGACATAATAGCTGATTTTCTATATAATACACAGAGTCTAGCATCAGCTTCAATATTTGTTTGTGCTTAACAGTTTCATGACACTGCAGCAGTAGCAGCATCTGCAGGTTGGAAAGGAAAGCTTTGTGCGATAACCATCAACTATGAACGAAGTTGGTTGTAGAGGCTTTAAATACTTGGCAAAATTACCTGCTTCTCATGCTCAACAATAATGACTCTCTTATGTTTATTATTTCTATATTGGTATGCCTTGACAGCTTCAGGGTTTGGGGATTTTTCGAGTCTTTTACGTATTTCATTATTGCTTTCTTTTAAAGAACCATTTGCTACAGTTTACAGTTAAAACATCAGGCGGTGTACAAAAATAGCATTGTCTGTATTATTTACTACTGAGTGAAGATGGGAAAAGGTATGACCTTATTATAGCCCCGCATGATTAACTGTGAGTTTTTCTGCAAATTTGTTACTTATGTAATTTGTAATTATAACGGCATACTTTCCTGTTTTCGTAAACCAATTGCTTTCATTTTCAAGTGCAAAGTATTTTCAGTTTCCCAGCTTAGCATTCCCTCATTATCTCTAAAAGATTTCTCTAATTTGTATACTATAGTACTGGGCTTTTCGTATACTGTATGTGCAATATGTATGAATAGACAAAAAATAGACAGAGACTACAAAATGTAAATAAAATGAACAAATTATATACACTGCGATATTTTAAGAATAATGAAAAGTTTATGAAATGAGGAGATTACATCACATGTCAGGAATACAGAGCAAAATATTCAACGTATTACCACTAGCAGCGACAAGCTACGAAATCATAAATCGCACGTGTGTGTGTGTATGTGTGGTCAATAACCTGTCTAAGATGATTACCAGACAAATCTTTGGCTCTGGATAAAGTTGGTGTGAGAGTTCTTTATCTTTCTATTAGCATGCAGGTACACAAGAATGAGCACTCAATGAAGCAACACAGAGCAAAACCAGAGCCGATTTAATTTACTGCCAGTGCAGTGCCTATAGAGCACGAGGGCAGCAAGCTGCTGCTGGACTTCGTGATGTTGTCATGGGGTCCCGACCCTCTTAATTTACAACTGCTCCAAAACAGTCTGCTGGCTGCAAGCAGTTTAACCTGATGAACTTTGTGGCTTCCTCTTAAAAGTTAAAACTTTCATTGAGCTTTCTCTGTGTAACAATCACAAGAAGGATTATTGATTTAAGGCAAATGTTTATGTCATGATCCACAGACATACAGTATACAAATCCTTAATCATGGCAATAGACAAAACTTGCTTTAAGATAGCGATACTTAGAGTGTACAAAGTGGGAGTAATGGAATGGTAGTGAAGTGACACTGAAGGTGGTCTCTAGAGAGGAAAAAGGAGAGGAGCCAAGATATGAGAGCAGTAAGGGACAGCAAATAGGCAGACCAGGACCCCCTCCTGATGGGGTGAAAGGAAACACCGTGGTGTTGATCTCAAGGAATGCAGCAACCCAGAGGCCTAGCTCTGCTGGCACCACACACAAATACCATGCCCACCCCTCTTCCTGTCTCTGTCCTGTCTCTTCCTCATTTATCCAGAATGCATCTGTCCCCCTACCAGCAGCAGCCATCGCGGTGAAATGGGAGAGCCCCCTTCTCCACTTCCTCTGTCAGGCTGAGTGCCTGTAACAACCCTCCCTGTGAAGCATTCCTGCTCTGACGTTGCTGTTGCTGTCCGACTGTCACAAATGACCGGCCAGAATAGCTGTGTGACGTCTGCTGAGTTACTAGAAAATTGAACTCTCCCGAGAACCCCAGGAACAGGGAAATGGAAACAAAATACATACCCTGCCCTTGTGGTCTGTGTTGTGCCTGCCATGGTCAGACCTGCCAGGGTGTACTCACATGGAAACATCGCACACTGATACACACATCATCATTACAGATCATTATCACTGATAGCCTTTTTTTATTCCTTACCTACTTAACCCACTAAGAAAAAAGCCATTAAACAAAAAACTAATTTTATTAGTTTGTTTTCATGGACTGGTCTGTGCTTGTTACTTCAGTTTCTCTGTTCAAAAGTATGTCAGACATTGGAGGACCCAAAACTAATCTCAGAAAAATTTGTCTGTATGTCTGTCTCTAAACCGGCTGAACTGAATTAACAGGAGTTAGGTATTAAACCTGCACCATGAATTAAATCAAAATGTTAAGTAGAAGGGAAGTTATGAGCAGTTATGTGCCAGATTATGTCATAAAAACTGGCTGGACAGAATTTAATGAAAAGTACTTAGATATCTGCCTAAAGCTTAATCTGCACCATAAGTGAAATCTAAATGTTAAATAAAAGCGATGTCATGAACAGTTATGTGCTGGATTTGGATCTACTTTAAAGTAAGCTACTAATAAAGTAGCTACAACAATAACTATTAATTAGAAAAGCTTACCTGAATATTTTTAATATAATTAGTTAATATCTTCAGAAATAACAGTGCTGATGTGATATATGTGAATTTTAACATGCTGGAGTCGTTTTTTAAGGCAAAACCTAATCCTTATCCGATCTACTCTTTCAAATTTCTCATCTGTGATTCAATCGCCGATTACTGAACAGAATGTTTTTCGCTGAAGACAAAAGAAGTATAACTTAGGCGTAAGATACTCAACCTAAAGAAATTTTATTTCACTGTATTAATAAGTTAGGCAGAGAGTTCTGCTGTACAGAAAAACAGGTAGAGCTGTATGTGGGCTTCACCCTGAAATAATAATATCACTGATTACATTAAAGATGATCAGCTTATTTTTAGCTTTAACCCTTTAACTATTTCAACAACGGGTAATTACGCTAGTATGCATTCATCATTTACAATACAATAATGCAATCATTTATTTATTTTATTTTATTTTCACGTAAAATTAAGCAGATGGTAGTAATCCAGTGCTAAACACAAGCAAATCTCTTAAATGTGAAATTACTGACATGGGAACAACCATTTATAAAATATAACTGAATGTTTATCTTTCCTTTAACTTTTAGAAGAATCCAGAGAGTTTGCTAGTGCAATGCTTAGAAGCATCTTTTTTTTCCATATTGTAAATATTTAGTGCTTGACAATATTTACATGTTTTGATATTTAATCACAAGGCCACTAACACGTTCTGCTTTTCCAATACCATGGTACATGTAGAAAACATACAAACATGTTACCTGAACAAGGATTGTTATAGCTGAGCACAATTTTGTCCTTACCTTTTTTTTTCCTGTCCTATTTCCATGTAGACCTGGGCTAGTTGGTCACAGATATCTGCATGTCCGATCCCCATATATTTAATGTAGCATGCAAGTCCTGCCCGTCCTGATGCAACCCTCTCCAATTTTTCCAGGATTGAGAATGACTGACTCTAACACTGACATGTCCACATTTAAGAGAATTCCCTGATTAAGAATCAAACCCAGGCTGCATGCCAGTCACTAGTCCACTGGCTAAAAATAAGGTGATACAGAGTGCGACATGAAGTAAAAATGAGCAATAATCACCAACGTTTGATACTGTGTTAACCTGTTGCACTATAACAGGGGTGTGGATTGATAGTCTTCTTAAATTCTGAACAATTTGCAGTATAGCCTACGAAACTCTCCTGTGAGCTGAGCTGGAGAAAGTGCCTGCCAAATGCTGTGAATGTAAATGACAGTGACTCACCACAATAAAAAAAAGAAATTTCATTTGTTCTGTTTGCCTAAAATGACTGGACCAAATAATGCAAAGTAATGATAACTATATATGAACAGGTCACAGAATGTAAAGTCAGATGCTGAGGCTCTTTCAAAACCACAGTTTGAGATGTTCTGCACAATCATGCCACATTGTCAATTTTGACTGAGGCAAGTAATGCATGTTGACTGCGGGCCTGCATGTGTCAGAGGAGGTGTCTGCTGGAAAAGTGCCAAGGCCCGAAGATTGACACTCATTAGTGGACTGCTAGGAGCCAGAATCTAATGATGCATTTTGAAGAGGCCATATCTCACTAAAAATAAATTATTTGAATGATTAAGACTAAAAGAGCTAGATGAATTAGAAAAAGGCTTCAGCTAGACTGCTGCTTGGCAAGCTGTTGTCAGATGTAACAACACTTAAGGCCACCACAACACCCGCCACCCCAGGCTTCTTTGTACTGGTGCTGCCCAGCCTCAAGCTGAGGCCTTTCTCAAAGCTGTCATTCATAGAAACCACAAATACACTAGGCGCGTAAACACACACATAGACACACACACATCAGTGTCTGCTTCATGCCACAGCTTAAAAGCAGTATGGGTGAGCAAAGCTAGAACCTACGGGCAAACTGAGACATATACACAAACAAACATAAAGGCAATCTGCCCTGGCTTTAATTCTTTGATCCTTTTCATATGGTTTCAAAGCGAGAAATGAAGCTGTCTATCATGGTATTTGTTTTCATCATACAAATAAAGTTATTCATCCTGTCAATCATTCAATCAAACGCAGGCTCATCACTCTAATTGTAGAATTAACATGCCAATTAAAAAACTAAGTCTGAGACGGTAAACCTTTCTTTTGCTAAGGTCTTTATAATTCTCTATTACTGATTAATTTTTCCATAGAAAAGATACCGGTCCTTTTTTCAGTGACACTGGATGACAGAGTATTCTTTGCTAATCCAATGCCACTGAAAAAAGGACAGGTTCCTTTTCTCTTGAAGTATTATCCAAAGTCTATTGGACTGAGCAGCAACAACTCTTAGAAAAAATATTCAACATTACTTATACAAGATGACATCTATATACATTGATATACATAGACATTTAAATACATCTCCTTTTATTTTTATTTAATTCAACTGATTGCATTTTTATGGGGGAACTCATGCTACTAACATTTCCTACATTATTAAATAATCAGTATAAGCCATGCGTTGATTCTAAAGCTTTACTGTTCTTTCCTTAAGTATATTTTTGTTCTTGTATTTTAACGGGTACTCTCAGTGTTCATTGTCACATGCTCTATTGATAGGTTGCATGGGTTTCCTTCAGGTACTCCAGATCCACCTCCAAAACATGCTGGCTTTCTTGTTCTAATTTCTTTCTGGCACTGCTCAATACCATAAATGTCACCCACATGCTCATTAGTGCTTTAGTACATTAGTGACATTTAGTACATATAAAAAGCTAGAGGCTCAATTATATTTAATAGATCATAAAACTGACCTCATCTGAACACAGAAAAAAAAAGTGGAAGAAACTTCTGTGGGTAAAATAAGAGGCAGGTATCATTACAGGATGTCTTCCCCCCTTTCTTAGCCTACTGCTCTCCTGTGCTGTTTTCCCACAGTGGTCCTTCCTGATGAGAGACTAAATATACTTCCCACCAAGCAGTGGGTGCTTTCATCAGGCTGAGAGAGGCAAGCCAAGCTTCTGTGCCAAGTGTGTCATCGCATAGGATGGAGCACCAGTATTACTGAAACAGGAAAAAAAATCTTATTGTGAACTGATTGCAAATTTATCAGTCTAACCTCACAGAGATCGATGGGGATGGGTTTCTAGATTATAAAAAAGTGAGATGTTTCATAATATTGTCTCCTTTACTTGTATACTTTGGTCAAAACCTGTTCTGAAGACTTTTTATTTAACGCTGCACTAAAGCATTCTGGAAATACTTCCAAGCCTACACACACACACACACACACACACACACACACACATACATACACTATCTTCCCCTGGTGAACCAGTATAATAACCATACATTCTGCATATATCCCAGTGTATTTTAGTCTCAGGTCAATAAGATAAATAAGATGCTAACAGCTCAGCAAAATGTAACTAAAAAAGGAAATTTAAAATATATATTTAAATTTTTTTATAAAGCTAAACATAATTGCTAAAAAAAATTATTATTATTTGTTTAATTTGTTTATAAAGCTAAAGAAAAACATGTACCTTCATTAAGGACTTAATACAAAAAATGTGCACATAAGTATTCAGCAGACCTCAGATACATCTACAGACTTATGCATTACAAGGACAGTTGTATGAGAGCTGTCTGCAGGGAGGCATTTATTTGTTTGTCCAAAGGCTGAGGAGTGTCTTAGTTATGATTGAATCTGTCCTTCAACTTAAGGTGATTTTCTTGTGAGATTTCATCTTAGGTGAAGAGAGGTTTGAGCTCCGGCTTAATAATTCATTATAACCACAACTTGTAACAGTGAAATTTATATTTTTTGCCATTGTAAATGCATTGATAAAACCTATGGAACTTTTAAATCTATGGAATGAAAGAACAATAATATTTAATTATTTGATTATTATTATCTGAAAAATCAATTTGAAAAATTTGTGCATGTCACTCTTACTTAAAGTGAGATGTAACCATAGTAAGTGAATAACTGCACAAGTTGGCTATGATTTCTGGTGCAGTCTAGTGTTCCAGTGTTTCTTCACGCTCATTAAATATCACCCAACTGCTGTCATCCTTGAACATGGGAGGCTTAGCCTTGCATTGTGCTTAAACATGAAACACAGATGGTGTTCTCGTTTTACGAAATATGATTCAAGAAAAATCAAAATGTTATTGAGTAAAGTAAAATTTGCCTCTTTACTGTAACTACAATTTGCGAAACATATTGTAACCAACTTGTGAAATAAGAAACGAAGCTGAGTTATGATGCGTTCCATGTTGTCAACAAAGAGACTGAAATACTACATTCTATGTAAGAACTGGTCCAACAATACAACTAATTACACACTGAATATATTGACTGTGTTTAACTGAATCATAATTAAATCATGGACTCTTAGAGATCATTAAATACTTTAAACAAAATGTTTCCTGGAAGCCACTACAGTAGGTGAATTCGAATTAGGAAGTGAAAAGTATTTCTAATGTTTTTAGGAAGTGGCTGCTATTCTTCACTGAACCGAGCATGCATTAACTTGTGAACTTAAAGGGAATTGAAAAAAGTGACTAAGTCAGACTTTTCTGAGGCAGATTTATGAAAGTAATTATCTTCAACACTAGACATGCTCACCCTGCAGGTACATAACGTCTTTGTAAAAACCACATGCCTCTCATCACTATGTTACTGGTGTCTTTTTCCACATCATCTGTCCACATGTTCTAGTCTGCTCTCAACTGTTTTTGTGTATTAGAAAGTTCTCATATAGTCTTGTTAGTACATATATAAAGGTACATTCATGACTCACTAACACAGATGAGCCTTGACACCTGGCCAAGTGCTTTTTCCAGGCCATGGGCCAACAGATACACTCTACCTCATTCATAATTTCACTCTGAGCAGACAGAGCAGAGTGGGGCAACACAAGTCTGTGCTTTTCTACAAAAGTCTTTAAAATTTGCCTTGGTGTGGCAGCCAGAGACAAGCAGCCTTTAGGAATTGATGGGATATTATGGCACCTTGCCACTCTGAGAAAGCCTGGGTTTTTGGAGGGAATCATTTAGGCCAGTGGAGCAAGCCACAAGAATGCAAGTGAGAGCACAGCTGCCCTGTTCTGTCAAATGTAGGCACTGCGCTGTCTGAGCAACTCAGCAAGCCCAGCAAAGCATTTAATGTCCAAGACACCCCCACATGCAACGTGCCACGATTCTACAAGTGCTGCTTACAGTATATAGCCCCCGACTAGGCATTCCTGGTGTACTTCCAATTCTTCTGCATTAACAGACATTAAAATACATCTTAAGCAAGTACATCAATTGTAGTATTGCATCAGGTTTTGTAAAAAAAAAAAAAAACAGTAATTGTGACAATTGTGAAATGTTTGTGTAGACTCTCTTATTGATAGCATCACGACATGACATGTCATGTCTTTGGCCGTCTGCCGTCGCTCTTGTGCACCCTCACCTGTTTATGGATTGATGCATGGTTTTAAAAAGATCTTCAGCGAATGTTTACCATGCCCCTAAACTGCATAACACCGCCATACTGACAGAAACAAAATAATTAGAATGTCAAAGGATGGTGCCATTGTGTTTGTTCTACAGGAACATTTTTAAATTTCTATAAAACTTGGTACTGTTTCAAGCAAATGACACATTTTTTTTATAATTGTACTTGACTTTGTTACTGTTATGTCAATCTAAATTCATTGTTAGAAATAATGTTACTGTCAGCACTCTTAGGAAATTGGTGCTTCGAACTCTTCTCACTCTACAAAGTGATAAATCCTAATTGGACTTTGCTCAAGGAGCTCTGCTCTCAGTGCTTCCATGCAGCCCCCAGTAAGTAGGGTTAAAGTCTTCTCTCCAAGAGACTTAGCATTGATTACCAGCTAATTATAAACTAAGGAAGTGGCAGTCTCTTTTTTGAGGTTGCAATGGAATACATTTACACTTCTCCAAGAGTTCATGTGATATTGGGTGCAAATTCCATGGAGCACTAAGTGCTACCTTCTCCTCTCCTCTCTCGTCATGTTCTCTCTCTCTCTCTCTCTCTCTCTCTCTCTCTCTCAGCCTCTGTTACTTGCTTTCTCCACCTCTTAATTCAACTGCTTCTTTTCACAGCCCCCGAACTCACACACACTGCGTTCACAGCCTCTGTAGGTGGTACCTCCCCAAAGCCTACTTTCACACCCGACATGGGGATTCAAATAAACATATGTTGTGTTAATTAGGTCCCTATGCCTCTGTAGACTCAGACAGAAAGGCCTAGTGAAGCGATTTGATAGGAAAAACATATGCTCCAAAGACTGTCTAATCAGACTTACTTACAGCATGATTATGAAGCCTGTCCCACTTCTGGTGCTCTACACATACCAGCTGAAAACTTACTGCACTGTGTGATTCCCTGTAACTGCCATGATTTATTTAGGGTCAAATCTGCAAATAAATTGCTTGATGATAAAGTGGTTAATTTCCTACTACCTAAACATGTACGGTCTAGATTCCATGTGCTGAAATGTATTTAATATTATGACAAAGTATAAAAGCAGTTTTAAAAAAGTCAAAAGCAAGAACGTTTTAAGCAAGCCACACAAGTGCTGTTTGACATGAATGATGAAGTACAGTGCGGCAGACATTATCTCTCAGCGCTAGAGTCCATGGAAACACTGGCTTTGGTCAGGTTTCAGGGGGGGTGGAGATGAGGAGTACTTCTACCTTCCTCCATGAGAGAGAGCAAGTCATCTGCAGAGATCAGCCATGGTGTGCATTGATGCAGTGCAACAGGTTCGGAGGTTTAGATTGTACTGTTGTTAAGCGCAAAACTGGAAAATCTCATATTTGTAGCAAAAGAAGTGTGCACAATGAGTCAGAAGGTCCCCACTTTACAACACAACTACATTCCATATATGAAACTGTGACATATATGTTTTGAATGCAGAAATGTATTAAAATAGTTTTTTTTCTAATTTAGTGCTGAAAAGATGCAGGCAGTGGTAGCTCACTAGTTAAGACATTTCACTGCTAATCAGAAGGTTTGTGAGTTCTCCTAACACCACTAAGCCCGAGCAAGGCCCCTAACCCTCAACTGCTCAGTTGTATACTGTAAATGAAAGCTTTTGTTTCTGTAAGCCACTCTGGATTAGGCTTTCTGCCAAAAGCCATAATTGTGAATGTCAGTAGACATGAGGCATACTAACAGTGTCATAACTTCCATTAATTTTACTTTGTAATTTACACAAGACATATTATGAAGTGTTCCCTGGGGTTTCATGCTGCAGTTATAACAAACCTTTCAGTCTTTAGCCAAGGTTATATAACAGCTCTGATCATCTATTTTACATGTAATCCAAACAAAGCGCCTTCTTAACCAATACCTTTTATTGCTTGGGGTTTTTTAAAAAATATATGAGTTCAAGAGACTTAATTATTTTTAGTGTATAATAAAATATACAGCAATTTATATGTGATATTTATAATTACTTTCTACAGTTAAGTGTACTCTCATGCTTACATGCATGAGAATACACTAGATTATTTCTTACATAGAAATAAAACTGAAAGAGCCAAAAGTCTCTTGACTCATAAACCCAAAATAGAAAACAAAACCGTAATCTGTTGACAACAACTGGGTGTGATCCTTTTATATTTAAAGCCACTGAATAAATGCTCTTACCTCTGCAGGGTACAAAGAAGAATGTCGCTGTAAATGTAAAACCTGTGTACATGTTATTAGATAATGAGTTAGTGGGCTAACTGTGGACAGAAGGCGAGTTTATCATGGGGACACTGTTGGATTTCCTGCAGCGATGTAGCGTATCTAAAGCCAGAAAGGTGATGTTCAGCCTCGGAGCAATGAGAGGGACACACGGCTGGACTGCTCATCATAATACGGGAGACGATCTGCCCCTGCCGTAGATGTCAACACTAGTGAGTTCAGTGTCTGACCTTGTGAGCTCACCTTGCTAGGAGAGATGCAAATAATTGAATTAGTTCAATGACAACATTAAAAATGAACTGTACTTGTACTAAGGGGGACTCTTTCACTCTTCCTCTCTTTCACTTTTCACTCTGAGTGTGTGTTAGTGTGTGTGTGTGTGTGTGTGTGTGTGTGTGTGTGTGAGAGAGAGAGAGAGAGAGAGAGATAGAGAGAGAGAATGAGTGTGATAGAGATAGACAATATGTTTCTGTGCATACACATTCGGCTGGACTATATGTGTCAATGATTATTATAAGATGGATTCGTAAAACTCAAGCATGACATTCTTACAAAATATGTAAATGACATTCAATAATAATAAGGATGATGATGATGGTGATTATCTGGTTGGTGTCTATTTTAAGAATTACTATATTACTGTAATTACTAGAAAATAGCTAGCATAATTGGATTATATAAGACTATAAAGACTATGGATGTAAATACGCACTTAAGTCATTTCATTATGTTTGGCACGTTTTTATATAATGAATACTAGTGAACCCCAAATAAACTTTATCTTTTGTTAACTTTAACCGTTTCCTAGAACATGTTTTAACATGGGCCATTTTAATGACATAAATAAACGTTTTAGGCTAATGGCCGTAAATTTCATTTCGGATGTGTGTTAATTTACCTTTAGGAGACTTTAGGTTCTCTGTTGAACTTGTTATTCCTCATTATCATGAGATTCAGTGACTGAAAGAGTCTGGAGATGTGGCTGAAAGTAACTGTGTCCCTATTTCCTGCGTGATGATCCGCCACACACAGTTTTGAACTTATTCACGTAAGTAAGGGAAAGACGATACTAAACATTTCATCGTGTTTAATAAACCGCTAAGCAAACGCGCTCATTTCGGACAGGTCCGGCAAATTATTGAAAAGGGGCGTGGTTTCGCTCACGTATCATCCTATCACTGTCCTGCTTCATCTCCGGTCCCCGCCCCCTTGTAATTACCTCTCACCGAATGTATATCACAGCCTGGGAGACCGGCAACTCTCATTCTGATGTAAAACTTTTAAAAAGTGATGCACTGTTATTTATATTACAGTAATGTACCCAGTACAATGAAATAAATCAAGAAACATCGATATGCCAGGCATGTCAGACATGGGACGGGTCTTATTTTGGCCGTAAAAGAGACAGGAGCAGTTCTCAGAAGTCGGAAGCTTGTGTCAGAGAGAGAGAGAGAGAAACAGAGAGAGAGACAGAGAGAGAGAGAGAGACCGGTTCGTTTTGCTTTTGAGCCTTTCCATGAAAGTTTTCACTTGAGCCTGTTTATTGTAGTGGGACGCCAAAAAAAAAAAGTAATCTGCCACCCTATGATCCTGCACGTGAGCGCGGAGCGAGCCTGCAGATGGGCGGCATAGGCGGCAGCTTCTATATCAACATGCTCAATGGAAGCGACGCGCAAAGTTTGGCCAAAGACGCAGAGACGAGCGGTCACCTTCACCGGAGCAAGGAGCTAGCGGACTTCAAAATGGGCGTCCAAGACGCGCGGCTGTACTATCCAGACTCTGTTCCTAACGGCCAGGACAACTTTCCGCCGTTCCACGGCGAGCAGAGCGCTGGCGAACTCGGAGCGCAGGCGGGGAGGTTTTACTCCGCAGCGGCGGCAGCAGCAGCAGTAGCGGCTCCGCTCGGTAACTGTGCGTTCAACCGCAGCAGCGCGGCCCAGGGTTACGCAGGGGCTGATGGGTATTCACCGGACAGTAAAGACGGCTACTCGGCCAGCGCGGAGTCGTATCACTCGCATTTTCAGCATGGCTATCCTCGC
The DNA here is from genome assembly GCA_011419295.1 of Clarias macrocephalus. Lineage (NCBI taxonomy): Eukaryota > Metazoa > Chordata > Actinopteri > Siluriformes > Clariidae > Clarias > Clarias macrocephalus. The sequence continues at coordinate 62,779 of JAAGKR010001684.1, forward strand.
GCGCCTCTCTATGCCTTACCTGGCGTACAGGTGTGCGGCAAGACGCAGGTGCTTCTCAACAACTACCCGTTGTGGGCCAAGTTCCACAAGTACCAAACCGAGATGATCATCACCAAACAGGGCAGGTAAGGAGGCTAAATCTAAGCACAATTTTTGAGTTTACAAAAGTGAAGTCAACAAAATATTTAAGTAGGCAAAAGAGATGCATTTGAGTTAGATCAGTGGAGGAGTGTGGAGTAAATGTAAAGAATAATTGGATTTCCAGCGCCAGAACGCGCACTGACAGCTGAAGCATCTGCACAGGAGCGCAATCTCACTACTATCTGGAAGTCAAATAAAACGCTATAAAGTTGTATTAGCTGGATATAAAAAACAATTCTTTATATCTTAAACAAAACATGATTTTTTTTGGTCAAAGTAAACAAATATTCATCATAATTTGTCTGTGGTCACTTAAGTTATGCTTAATTTGGAGAGGACCTTAAAAATAATTGTTTAATATCTCTAATATTCTTTTGAAACATTAAATCCTTATGTTAAAACGGTTTCTCTGATTGATTATAAATTCCATATCATGACATTCCTTATTTTCTTTAGCTGATTTCTCGCTCATGTTAAAGCTTTACGATGCTATTGACAATTATTTGCTGAATGCTAAATAAATAAATAATTATATACAGTTCTAGCATTGCATACTTACTACAGCTGTAATTCCTATTTAAGAAAGTATTTCTTATAGTACTGTGAGTGGGTTTGAATAAAATAACAGTTAGGTATTCTAGACTTGTTTGGATTAGGCCAAGATAGCTAAACAGGTTTAACTGAAAGTCACATTCGAAATTTAACTCATATTTTAACAAATAGGGGGAAAAAAAACTTTTGTCAAGTTTTGTCTTATGTCAAAATGTGGTGTCTCATATTATTCATCACTTATCACTTCTTTAGTGTAGTGCTCACACATGTTTGGGTTCAGTTCAAAATTTCATAATCTATAATAATATTTTTGTTATCTGCAAGAAAATGTCTTAATCACTGTCTAGATCTCAATCTATGCTATGTTACAGTGGCACAGTGAGTGTCTCATTACTTATAAAGCTTATTACTTGCTGCAGTTTATAGGAAATTCATTTAAAACACATTCCATTAAATTATTCAAAAATGACTGAAATGTACAGTTGCGAACAGTTTATTTGAGCGCATTTATGTACATCATTGGTTGAGGGGAAGCTGTAGCAGAGGTGAAATACACATAGTTTCATCTATCCTGGCAGATTTCTTAACACCTTGTAGATAATGGCATCGTCCCATGGTTGCCTTGCTCATATAATTAAAGTAATTGATGTATTTCTTTTATGAACACACAAAGACAAACACAAACAATTTGATTAGACCATCACTAACGTAACCTTTTTACAGTTCATGCAAGAAATATATAAACATCTTCCAAAAGTGAGAGACCATATCCTTTAACTTGGCTGGTAATATTATATTTCTTGTTTACGGAAATAATAACTATAAGACTTGAAAGTAATTATACTGTGGTTGTCACTAATGTACCAGACTTATCTAAATTAGAAAAAGGTTTGTTTAATTTCTGCAGTACTGCACACATCTTTGACATTTTTTTGTGTGTGTGTGTTTGGTTTCTCATGACTTGACCCTTGACATTTGAATATTATTATTAATAATAATAATAATAATAATAATAAAATACATGACACTATAAACAGGAAAAGTATAGATCTAAATCAAATGCTTACAGCAAAATACTTATAGATATTTGAGCTGTTTTTGATGTTCCTGTAACAGCCAAATCAAGAGTGGGTGATACATTTACATAATGGAGTTTTAAACTGAGTCTCTCCATGCCAAGACGTGTTCAAGCTCTGTTGATTTTGCTATGGGGGTGGAAGAATGCGGTGATGTGCTGGTGGTGGTAGGGTTTGGGGAGGCTGAAAGTCTGATGGCCGTACATCAGTGGAGGTGGCTTTGAAGTGCAGGAAATGAAGAAAGGTGCTTTTTTCCCTCTCTTGCACTCTTTCTTTACTCTCTCTCTCTCTCTCTCTCTCTCTCTCTCTCTCTCCTCTGGTCTGTTAGAGTGTGTAGTGAGGCAGGTTTCTTCAGAAGTGAGGTGAGACACAGTCCGAGATAAGGCTTTGAAATCTTCACTGTAAGGCCAAGAGCCTGAAACGAAAGCAGGGGTTCTTTGGCCCTTTTCAAGTTCTCATCTAAGTCTGGCCAGTACCATCTCTACTACTAACACCCACTCCATTAACATCCACATACCTGTTTAAGGATTCTCTATGATGGCTCAAAAAATATTTAGTTTAAATGAACAAATGTGTTGTGTTTCATCAGTGTCTTTATAGGAATTCCTTAAAGTAGTCACTATAATATAACAAATCATTTAACGACTTAAGTGATTTAGTGCACTACCAGCCGTGTCTAGGATTATTCTATCTCTAAAATCAGGCTGTAAGGGAATGAAAAACATTTAATCTGTAACCATAAATAAAAGTTAATTAAGCATATATGTATTACTCTTTATGTTTACTTCTATCATTTATATTTTTAAATGATAGATATCTATGTATGTATAAATTTATCTAATGATCTATTTATTTTTAATCAGCAGGAAAAAAAATATTTTCTATATCAATGAATTCATATAGCGCAACTGTAAACGGAATCCAGACTGCTCTTCATATATAATTAATAATACATGCTTTATAATACAATTTTATATACAGTGCCAGTGGTTTAGGTGAATATATTGTTCACCTGTGTTGTGTGGTTGTTGTCTGCTGATTTAAACCCACAGTTTAAAAAAAAGTATTTTTATAAGGTGCAGAAAAGTAGAAAGTAGTCGACGTTGTTATTAATTTATTGTGGTCATTAGTTGATCTTATTTGTAATATGAATGAAAGCAGCAAAAACCAAAATTTTAAATACAGTATTTAGATTTTATGTTAGCTGCCGTAATGTATAAATTACTTTCTTATTTATATTATACATTTTATTATCATACAAGAGCACCAGGCTATAATAATGTCTTTAGGAACAATAAAAAGCAGCCTGTTTCCTGTACCACTTGTTCACTCGTGGTGGTGTGCACAATATCTGAAGATCATCAATAACACTGGATTAGCGATGATTTATTTACATACATGCATGTCCCTATATTGGTGGAATGGCATGCTTTAATATTACATCATACCCATGCAAACCTAGAAAAAAAGGTCCCTTTATAGGGTGCAGAAAATGTTACACTTAATTTATTGTGGTCATTATGTGATCTCATTTGTAATAAGAAATAAAGCAGCAGAAACCTAATTTCTAAATAGTTTATTTTAATAATGCAGAGTTTTGGTATTTTATGTTAGCTGGCTCATGTGTAATGTATTAGTCACTTTATATGATCAATTGAATTATTATAAAAGAGCACAAGGCTGTCATGACGTCTTTTAGAACAATAAAAAGCAGTCTGTTTCCTGTACCACTTGTACACTGTTTCTGTGCCCTGTGCTGCAAAGGCAAGAAGATATTTCTGGCTATTTTTGATGTTAGTGTTTGCTCTATGTTTTTTTTTTTTTCACTGAACATCACTTCCTGTTCATCTGTTGATGGTAACTTGGAGTATGCAGAGTCTTGCTGCAAAGAGCCCAACCTCAGCAGCAAAGTACATATTAAGTGTCAGACTTGCAGTTTCTCACTACAGAGCAGCTTGTTGCATGTGTCTACAGCTGTAGGAGAATCCAGATGTATGAGTATCTTATATGCGGACAACAAGTGACAGAAGCAATTCAGTAAAATTGCATCAAGATCAAAGGGATTGTCTGTTATAAGGGATGTGACTGTGGTTGCTGAGCACACTCTGTTTTTCAGCAGTAAAAGCTGCACTGGTGTTTAGTACAGTGACGCTGCTCCACCAAAAGAGTTTGTTAAGTGGTTTCTAAACTTACCACATAGAAATAATCCTGAAAAAAAGCAAAAATCTTTATCTATCCACGGTGCACTTAAATCTGCGCTATTGCAACATCTATATAATCTTATATGCACAAAAATACATATAGTTGGTTAGCGACTCAGACACAGTATTCTGTGCACCAGCAGCTTTATACAGGCATATTATTACAAGTGAGCACATAAACTGGATCTGAACTCCTGTCCTGGTGAATCAATGAGTATGATCAAAGAAAAAAATCTTCTTTGCGCTAAATTTCCAGTAACACATCTATCGTTTGCCTAACATTCCTGCTGTAATATATTTCTCACACATACGTCATACACTTCTCTTTTTTTTTTACTAAAGTCTATCAGTGTACTAATTGATTTGCCTCGGCCTTTCTGCTAATACTGCAGTTCTGACTGATAACTCTTATATTTTAAAGGGAGTGGTACCAAAGTATGCTTGAAAGCTTCATTTCCAATTAGAAGAGAAATGTACAAGTAAGAACATACATCTAGCAGATGCATAACAGAGTCCTAGACAGCAGAGGATACATATCTTTGTTTGGTAACCACCTACTAGCTGAGTGCTGACGGCCACTGAGTCAACGAGTCATTAAGTTTCCACAGGTTAACAATTTCTGTCATAGTAAACCTGAGCCTCCTACTTATGCAAAACACATTCTCTGTGGTAAACCTTTAAGTTTCCCCTTCACCAAGTACTGATTTCTTATAAATCGTCTCTTTTAGATAAGTATGGCCATGAAAGCTAGTCAAGGAAGAGAAGTGTCAGAGTCAAACTCTAGTTATAAATCAGATCATAGAGCTGAGAGAGAGAGTAAAGTGGTAAAAACAGAATCCTGGAGCTGGTTTCTGTTTTCATTTACAGTAGCTCCTAGAAGAAATGATCACTTTTTATTTATACTTATATTATATTTTACACCGCTTCATTCTACAAATTTATCAGATGGGTGACTATTTATTGCTTGTATGTGGATAGGATGTTCAGTTTATCTTTTGTTTTTTTAGTAGCTTGGTTTTTGACAGGTAGTTGGCCTATAGATATTTTGTAACGCGGAGTTGGTCATAAATCGTAAAACCATGGCACATTTGAAATCCTTAGATATGTCTAAATATAATTGTTTGATTTGAAATTTCCAAACTGCAGTAATTTTTGTTAAGGTATGATTTAATATTAAAGCCTGTGTGTGAATAAATCATAATTAATCCAGTGTTATTGATGATGTACATATTTTCTGTACACCACAAAATGATGCCCTAATTTGCGCACCCTTCTTTTAAGATTTTTTCATGTTCTAATCTCAGACAGTACATATAAAAATCTTAAACAGATAATCCAAATGATCAGACTACTTAAGGAGAAGATATCTATCTATCTTATCTATCTCTCTCTATGTATGTGCTGTAATATATATATATACAGTTCATGCATGCACGCGCACGCGCACGCACACGCACGTAACAAAAGGGGTTTTTCTCTGTAGAATCCCCTGATACACTAATGCACTTATCCCAGTGTTTCACTAGTGCTTGAATACCATCAGGGTAGAAAGTTTCCTCATTTTGCCAGAGCCATGATCTGCTTTCTTATGTCTGAAACACCGGCCTCACAGGAAATCCTTTAATGGCCCAAACATGGCAGAACTGTACGTGGGATATAGCAGTAACTCCCAGCCTGAGCGCATTCCAGTAACTAAATGTTCACGGTAACAACTGCAGTGGGTTCCGAGCGACCGCGGGTGAGATCACAGGGTTATTCACAGTCAGACAGCCTTCTTTAAAACCTTTGCACCAATCAGATGTGAGTGAGTGTCATCACTGTCTCATCGTCGTCCTGTGCTTGAATTGTTCTGTAAATGTCAAGCATGTTTCACACTTTAATTTATGAGAAATTAAATTAATTTGAAGTTCAGTTTGTCTTGAACACTCCTTGTGTGTGTATATACTGTATATGCGCACTACTATAACCTCTCATATCTTCTTGTCTCACAGCTGATTGAACTTGTGTGCGAAGCATCACAGTGTCTCTTGTTTCTTCTATATGTTTTTCTAAACAGGAGGATGTTCCCCTTTCTCAGTTTTAATATCACGGCTCTGGACCCCTCAGCTCACTATAATGTGTACGTGGATGTGGTTCTGGCTGATCAGCACCACTGGAGGTACCAGGGAGGCAAGTGGGTGCAGTGTGGAAAAGCAGAGGGCAATATGCCAGGTATAAGCACTAGCTAGTAATTAGACAATTTTTACTCAATATGTTCTTTTTTATAGAGTAGAGCTTTATCAGCATTGTGGGTTTTTGCATTGTGATTGTCAGTGTGCATTGGAGGGGAAAACAGTTCTACTTCTCAGTTATATGTCTTTTTGTGGCCATAAGAAGAATATATCTGGTGTCACTGTACACCACAATGTAAGAAACCCATGCGTGCACATCTGCTGCTATGACTGTGTCTACTGCAGAAGTTTGGCATCACCAAGTACAATCTTGTTCTGTGTCAAATTGGAAACTGCAATCAAAGCCACATTATAACTTGTTTTTAAGAAAGGGTCATGCATTTTTGTGTAAATGTACACCATTTTTATATATACAGTATATATAAATAAAACAGTTGTAAAAAGTTCATCATACTATTTGTTTTCCACAGGAAACAGGATGTACATGCATCCCGATTCTCCTAACACAGGGAATCACTGGATGAGGCAGGAGGTCTCATTTGGCAAGCTCAAACTCACCAACAACAAAGGCAGCTCCAACAACATGGCACAGGTAATACTGAGGGAAAAAAAAGTTTTTGTTTGGCAGCATGTATGTGTTCATTTGTGGTCAGTGGTATCTTTGAATTTCCTCTTCTCAACCCATCTTTACTAATGGCTGTTCATATCTCATTTCATACCTCATGTGGCCTACGCAGATGATAGTGCTGCAGTCTCTCCACAAATACCAGCCCCGGTTACATATCATGGAAGTGAAGGAGGACGGAACGGAAGATCCCTTCCGCAATTGCAAAGCGCAAACCTTTATCTTCCCCGAGACTCAGTTCATTGCAGTCACTGCCTACCAGAATGCAGATGTAAGTCACCACTCCTCACGCCCCCGCACTTCTTCACCATCAGTCTGGTTTATTCTCTGTTTTAATCAGCTGATACATGCAACATAACCACCAATAAAATGAAACAGCTAGGAAGAAACTGAAAAGCTGTTGTGATTAATGAGTGTAAATGATACTGAATATATCTAAAGCTAAAGTAAGACATTAAGAAAGGGTTCATGTATTAAGTATTAATAACTTTGCAGTTTACAGTTTAATGATCGATTTAATGACTGTTAACTCTGTGTCCTCTTTTCTTGTCACATGCTGCCCTCTTCCTACTCTCTTGACACTCTAACCATACCGCTCACATCTGTCATGGCCTCTGCTCCTGCAATTTCTTCCATAGATCACACAGCTGAAAATAGACCACAACCCTTTTGCGAAAGGTTTCCGAGACAGTTATGACACGTAAGTAGATTTCAAACAGAGTTACCCTATGAGACTATCAGAAAACAAAACTGCTCCCTAGAGTTACCCTATGAGACTATCAGTACCTCTATATCCTATTATTTTTAATTAGAAATCACCTGCTGATTTCAAATGTAAAAAATATTTAAAGTACAATACTATGCAAAAAAATCATTTCCTGATCGTTTTAGTGTTACGGCTCACACAGTACCCCTGAACCCCATGATATTTGGATTTAACCTCTACAGGGGTTTTTGTTTGTTTAATTTGATCTTGATGTTTCTCTACAGACTGTATGCCCCACCTGACTCAGATCGTATCACCCCCTCCCCCACTGAGGGCCAGCAGCTTGTAGCAGCCAGCTGCTATCCTCGCCAGCCTTACCTGACCGAGCAGTACATGAGTCCACTGCAGCACAGCCGCTTCTACAGCTGCGAGCCCGTCAGCATGGCACAAGGGTGCCCCAAAGACCCGAATGGCAGTCATCATGGACGCTGGTACCTCCCTGGGCAGCAGGGCACACCCTCCAATCTACTGGACTTCAGCTCTTATGATGGTGACTATACACCCAACAGCCTATACAAGCCCTTTCCTTTACAGACCTCGCCCCACCACCCGCTGAGCTACTATCCTGAGAACCCCTTCACTTCTGGGCCAATATCAAGTGCCAGCTCGGCCACATGGAGCACAAGACCTTCACCACAGTACCTCGGCCACCCACATCCTGGGAAAGCCACATCCAGCCTTAGCTGGTTCCGCCCTATGTCGTCTCCTGCCCTGTCCTCTTCTCCTCCGGCAGTAAATTCCCGCCTTCACCCCTCTCCATCACTGCTTGAGTCCTTGAGGTTGCCAGTACTTCAGGACAAGCCAAAAGAGGTGGTAGAGGATGCATGGATGGAGACCCCCTCTGTCAAATCAGTAGACTCGGTCGACTCTGGTCTTTTCGAAGGTGCGGAGAGCAAGAAAAGACGAGTGTCCCCGTACACTTCAAGCACTGAGAACTCCCCTCCCATTCGGAGCAGCGAAGCCTGTGAGAAGGACAACAGCAGTGATGCGGGCTACTACGGCTTCTACAGTCACTGAGAGCCACCGTCTGTGAGTTAGTGTGGCACTCCTGCTGTGTACCACACACGGAGCGGCACTGCCTTCTGGGACAAAGCTCTGTGGGAATCTAGAGGAGGGACAACAGAGGCCAGTAACAGCTAACACAGAACTCTCAATAATTTTTCCTTCATAGCAAGGGTGCTATTTGCTTTGTATCCCCACAGTGTTATTGCTAGCCCTCTCATGTTTGGTGTGAGCCTTCCCCATGGTAGCGCTGTTGGGGTATGTTCAGGTGGAGGCACTGCACTCATCCTCAAGGTCACCGTCATGGTGAGGGCTGGCGAGTGAAGACGATGTGACTGGGCCGAAACACTGGCCTGGAGTTATATGTATGCACACACAGAGACTTGGATGAATTCAGAAACTATAACTGTTTAGCATTTAAAGAAGTCTGAACACCTGCTGACACTCCCCTCAAGGACCTGTCCAGTCGGCTAGTTCGCACTCCCTCACACACACACAAATACGCACATACACACAATCACACATGCAAACATATTTGTTGTTAGGTGTGAAGTTTTCCTCAAGACTATAGCCATTTACTTCTGAGTATATACCTAAGTGGTTTGATTCCAGTTCTTTCAAATTTTTACTACTGCAAATGAGCCGAGATTGTCCAGTGAAATCGGATGATGATTGATAAGTGATATAAAAGGAAACAAACTATATCTATCTGCACAGAGAGGTCAAGGCATGTTTCACTCATCATGTCAGCTGTCTTCCTGTCAACCTCTCATTTTCTCTGCTTAAACTAGATCATGTGCCAAACAGGAGCCGGCTCTAATTTATTCTTGTTGCAATATAATATATACAGTACCACTGTATTGGACATTTATGAAGTAAACGTTACACCGTAAGCTTTGCTGAACTTTGATTTCATACAAGATGAATTGAAGCACACATCAGGTGGCTATAGCATTTATGTGGTCTACACAAGCACAAACATGTCAGTCTGATTAGCATAAAAAAAGCATGCTTTACCCAACATCAGCAAGTCTCACAAATAGGATGAGAAAGACAACATACAGATAGACAGGGTGGGAAAATGGACACCTGGAAGGTGCATTGTGGTGACTGGACATCATAATCAGACAAGAGCCAGCACACCACAGACCTCAATGACACGGAGGAAGAGAGAGACCTCACTCTCACCTTATCAGGGCCTGCAAACCTTCAAAGGTGAGAACGACCCTTGACAGCTAAGTGGGCGACAGCCATAAGAATGTTAACACACTGACTGTGGAGGTAACTGCACAGTACAGGACATATTTCGCCTTCCAAGATTTAGATGCATTTTACTGGTCATCAGCTGGTGTGATCTTTCAGTAAATATCATATTAGAATACTTCCCACAACAACATATCTTACCTTAACACATAGCGGTCCTGTACAGCCATGCACACACACACACACACACACACACACACACACACACACACACACACACACACACACACACACACACAGAGGGGCGACAAGAATCTTATTATTATTTTTATATTTGTCTCGTTTGAAAAAATTAAAACTGCAAACGAATCTGTAATAAGACTGCACTTACGTAGTATGTACATTGCTAAAAATAGAAATGCTTACCTTATGACTCTCTATGAATTTGATGTTTTATTCTGTTCATGTCAGTATTTTATAGAGCTTCCCCAAAAACCTGTATAGTGGAATATCAAAATGTCAGTATGTTCTCAATGACTTTCTAACCAATGATTTGCTCACCTTAATGTTGAAAAAGTGTATTTATTTCAGTGCTAAACCAAATTACAAACTAGCAATACAACGACGAGGACAATCACAGTGAGATATTTCATATTACTACTGCTTAGTTATAAACTTATTGTTAGATATTTCTCAGGTCAAGCATGTGCCAATGAGCTCCATTTATGTATGAAATGGAGATGTTCAACTGATTTCAAAATGACAGGGTTTTGTTAATTCTTTCTTGGTACTAAATAGTAAGGTGCAAGTTCTTGATCGGTATGAGCTTAACTGTGAGGTATTTTCAGTAAACTGTTTATAATTTTAAGTGCAATTTTAAAAAGTGTTCATATTAATTTAAGAGAACTGTAAGTACCTTTTTTATTCTTGAACAATTCTTAAATATGCATTTAAGCCTTTGTTTTAATATTTTATGAACAAAAGGAATACAGGTGTACAGTATTGTTATGACAATGGTTAGAATATGTTTTAAGTGACCCCTAGTGGACTATTTGTTTATTCAGATATCATAATAGCCATTATTTATCAAAATTTTTTAAAATGGTCCACATTTGCACAGAACGATATATGAAGGAATCTGCATCTGATTTATAAAACTGTAATATAGCATCAAAATGAGTGGTTGGAATCAAGTAATGAATCAGTTTGGGCTGTGTGGACATAAGCTCCCACCCATTAGTCCCCTATTTACTGTACGTGTTATATGCATACAGCATAACCCAGTTTACCTTTGAATACATCTATATAATGAATTATGAAAAATGTAAGGGTATTTTCTCCCAAGCTGTCTCTTTGTTAATGCATTTGATTTTTTTTTTTTTATGGTCAAGTTGTGTTATCAGATTGTCTTTAAGAGATGTTCCACTGAAGCCTGAGTTTAACACTCTGTAAGGTGAAAATTAATTTCTCCAATGTTGACTTAAAGCCAAGGTTCACAAATAACACAAACTGTCCTTCAAATAATGCAGACAAACTGTACAGATTGAAATTATGTATTTGATTTGTTCTGACTGTAATAAAACATGTATGTCATTTTTCATTATGAATATTTAATTTTTTTTTATAGTTGGCTAACATTTATTAATGTTAAAATGTAAACGTTTTCATTAAATAATGTTAATTATTAAAGAGTTTTACTGGACACAGTGGCTATGAAAATACTAGCCAGCGTTTGTGGATGATGACTGTTTTTTCGAATTCCACTTAGATAAAATTAGGTTACAGGAAGCCGCTCTGAAGGGATAACTTCCACTTCCAGGGAACAAACTTCATAAATAATTCCAAAAACGTCAAGTAGCAAGCTCAGTTCTATAGTTAATTCATCATTATTTCACATAAAATCTCCTCATGTGTTATAGGAGCGATATGTACATAAACAAATGTAGGGCACCACCTTGGCATAGTGGTTAGCACTGTGGCCTCACACCTCCAAGGTTGAATCTTACAATGAAGATGCATGTAGCCTAATTGGCTTTTTCAAATTGTGTGTGTGTGTGTGTGTGTGTGTGTGTGTGTGTGTGTGTGTGTGTGTGTGTGTGTGTGTGTGTGTTTGTGCCCTGTGATATATTGGCACCCCATCCAGGGTTTATTTCCACATAGTGGCCCGAGTCCCCCTGGACTGGGTTTCAGGCCTCCCACAACCCTGCACGGGATAATCAGTATAGTGAATGAGTGAGTGAAAGTAATAAAAAAATATATACATTTGTCCCTTGGAAACTAACGTATGACCCTGTCACACAACACAGTCCCAGTTTTTGTTATTGTACTACCTGAGTACTATAAAAAGCTCTGTCCTGCAAAATATCTCTTCACTCCTGTTTTCAGTTACACAAGTAAATTACCTTCCCCATTCAGAAATTTATTAGATAGGGCTTAATGCTAGAAGGGTTTATAATGACTGGGATCCCATGGGACCCAACAAAAGCAGACAGTTTTACTTGTAAAAGAATGTAGTGACTTGTCTTTATTGATAATCCTAATCAGGGTTTTAGAAGTTTAAATTACATTTGATTGGAATTTGCGAAACTGAATAAACTGAGTTTATTAGAAAATCTCACAGGCATGTATTATTAAAAAAATAAAATAAAATAAATAAACTGAAGAAGTGAATGGGGTCTGGGTGTGGGTGGGAGTAAGAATACAGCTTTAGTGGAAGCTTCAAAATATGCTTTATTGTTTTCTACAACCCACATGGTTTTGATTAAAAGAACTAACAGAACACAATGATCTTCCCATGTTTATGTGTCCTTTGTAGATAATCATTTTGAGCAAGAAGGTAGATGCACAGATCGATTAACCACTAAATAATTAGATTTAAGTGTCCAGCTGTAAAATGATGCCTGAGTACTTCAATGGGGAACAAGAGAAAATCTTGGTCTTTGGTTAAGAGCTTTATCCTTGCCCAGTCTGTCCTGGGCAGTTCATCTCTGCTCTACTATTTGCTTTGAGTTCAAGTCCATATACTTTAAGAAAGTTTTACAGTCCAAAGTCTCAAACTCTTCAGAGACTTCACCATAATTCCAAGTTTTTCATGTTCGAGAATCCAGGATTCTCTCGCAGCTTCCAGTAAGTTCCATTAGTGAGCCACACTTCTTTACCAGCTGCATCAACAGATTTCCTGCGAAAGACAGAGAGCACGTGCTGACCAACCAAAAATTGAAAAATCATTTAGGATATTCTGATCACCCCTCTTACCTGAAGAAACGAGGGATATGCTGCTCTCCTCGCTTGGCCAAAATCTTCCTCCGCTCTCTCTGCTTTTCCTCTACCTCATCTTTCTTTTTGTCTACCTCCTCCACCCTGCCTTCCTCCAACATCCTGGCAACAGTAATGAAGTACAGCATATTTATATACCACCTACATAAGCAGCACTACCCTTTACTGTGCAGGGGTTTCTAGAGGAAGTGGGCAATAAGTTCTAATGCACATCCAGCTTTACGCTTATAGACTCACCTTTGATCTGGACGCAGACGTGTATCTGTTGGCGGCAGCAGAGGTTCAAGTTCAGGGGTTAACTCATTCATTTGCATTGCAAAACTGGAGAATCCATAGTACAGTATGTAGTCTTTAGGCTGAGGGTCTGCAGGGTAAAACAGATACAGTGATGTATGTGTCCTGTGCAGAATGAAAGCATCAAAATAATCAGTGCAAGCGTCAATTACTCTGAGGAGTTGATCTTTCAGGTAGAATAAAGCTCAATTTAAAGATATATGTCACATGTATTCATTATGATTCATTGGCTTGATATCATGGTCTCTGTCTAGGTATGCAGTGGTGCATCTTGTGGCTATGATGTTAAGATAATTCTGAGGTGTCTTTGTGATAACCAATCACCACCGCACTTCTGCAGTTCAGGCAACAGTTTCACAAATTTACTCAGTGGTATTGTTATCAATGACATGCAAACATCAAGATTACAATAGTTCCTTCAGTTCTTTTACCACCTAAAATTCAGTTTACTTTTCATTCTAATTCATATTACATTTTTTCATATACATTGTCTAGCTAAAACAAAAAGTCGCCATATAAAAAAGGTCAAATTATTGGCCTACATCAAGCAAAGAAAAAACAAAGGATATTGAAAATGACTGGAATTGAGTTAATAAGTATCCAAAGCAAGGATAGTGCTGATCCGTCAACTTTGTGGGATAATGTGGTCAGAAAAAAAATCATGAATGGAGATCACTTAATCACCTGGTGAAGTTGAAACCATCAGTAGAAACCACAGCTATGTGTAATATTGAAAGTAAGAGCATTTCCACAGACACAGTGTGATGAAACCTCACAGGACTGGGACTAAACAGCTACAGGTATGTGGAGCTACAGTGGTGTGAAAAAGTGTTTGCCCCCTCACCGATTTATTATTATTTTTTGCATGTTTGTCACACTTTAATGTTTCAGGTCTTCAGGCAAGTGTAAATATTAGTTAAAGATAACACAAGTAAACACATCATGCAGTTTTTAAATGAAGGTTTTTATTATTAAGGGAAAACAAAATCAAACATAACTACATAGCCCTGTGTGAAAAAGTCTTTGTGCCCACCCTGTTAAAACATAACGTAACTTTGGTTTATCACACCAATTAGTGCAATTTCTCTAGCCACACCCAGGCCTGATCACTTAAATAGGACCAGCCTGACAAAGTGAAGTAGACCAAAAGATCCTAAAAAGCTAGACATCATGCCAAGATCCGAAGAATTTAAAAAACAAATGAGAAATAAAATTGAGATCTATCAGTCTGGGAAAAGTTATAAAGTCATTTTTAAAGCTTTGGGACTGCAGCGAACCACAGTGAGAGCCATTTTCCACAAATGGCAAAAATATGGAACAGTGGAGAACCTTCCCAGGAGTGGCCGGCTGACCAAAATTACCCCAAGAGCACAGCGCCAACTCATCCAAGAGATCACAAAAGACCCCACAACAACATCCAAAGAACTGCAGGCCTCACTTGCCTCAGTTAAGGTGAGTGTTCATGACTCCGAGACCGGGCAAAAAGGGTTTGCATGGCAAAGTTCCAAGACAAAAACCACTGCTGGGCAAAAAGAACAGAAAGGCTCGTCTCAGTTTTGCCAGAAAACATCTTGATGATCCTTGATGATTTTTGGGAAAATACTCTGTGGACTGATGAGAAAAAAGTTTAACTTTTTTGGAAGGTGTGTGTTCCATTATGCGTGGCATAAAAGTAACACCACATTTCAGAAAAAGAACATCATACCAGCAGTAAAATATGATGGTGTGGAGCTATTTTGCTGCTTCAGGACCTGGAAGACTTGCTGAACTATGAATTCTGCTGTGTACCAAAATATCCTGAAGGAGAATGTCGGTCCATCTGTTAGTGACCTCAAGCTGAAGCAAACTCAGGTTCTGCAGCAGGACAAATGATCCAAAGCACACAAGCAAGTCCACTTCTGAATGGCTGAAGAAAAACAAAATGAAGACTTTGGTGTGGCCTAGTCAAAGGCCTGACCTGAATCCAATTGAGATGATGTGGCATGACCTTAAAATCCGGTTCATGCTCGAAAACCCTCCAATGTGGCTGAATTACAAGAATTTTGCAAAGATGAGTGGACCAAAATTCCTCCACGGAGCTGTAACAGATTCACTGCAAGTTATCAAAACCGCTTGATTGCAGATGTTGCTGCTAAGGTTGGCACATTATTAGGTTTAGGGGGCAAACACTTTTTCACACAGTCTATGTAGTTTTGTATTTTGTTTTCCCTTAATAATAAAAACCTTCATTTAAAAACTGCATGATGTGTTTAAATTTGTTTGATGGCCTGAAACATTAAAGTGTGACAAACATGCAAGAAAATAAGAAATCAGTGAGGGGGCAAACACTTTTTCACACCACTATATGTGCATTAAAAAAAATAAATTAAAAAGCAACTTGTAAATGAAAATAATTAAATACTTAACAAAAAAGGTTTTGATTTGCTACCTAATGGAAAATGGTCAAGTGGTGGAATGATGCACCCATCACGCATAGTGCTTAGTCAGGTGTACGCTCAGCTATGTTGTGTGGCAATAAAATAAAGTCAGAAAACTGCCTAAATATATGAAATGACCAGATTCGCCTCAATAGAGTTTTCTTCCCTAATAGCACAGCCATAATCTAGGACAATGAATTTAAATGATTTTTTATTATTAGATTTTTAAAATCCATTTCTGAAATAAATTGCAGCATAAAATACATAGCTTATAAACAAACTACAGTAATTACAGTAACTTACATGGTTTCCAAATACATTGTGGATTGGGTAGTGTATCACAGAATATCCCCTCATGCCAGAATCCCCCAAATCGATGCACTACATTACCACTCTCGTCTAGGACCTGCCCTTGAACCTCGTTCTTATTTGCATCTGAGCCCCAATAGCGGGACTGACAAAGAAACACAGGATTCACATGATTAACTGAGCATATAGTGATTGTTCTCTACAGCATATAAAGAAAAAATATTTAAATTAGGCAATATTTAAAAACAATTCCCACCTTAACAAATGTGATCTTACAGGTACAGACCGAACTGTTCAAGTTGTGGATCGTTGCCTCCCCATAGTGTTCTAGGTAGCGCTGCTGACTCAGGACATTGTGAATGCATGTCACCACTTTATTCCATTCATAGTGATCTCCATACCTAAACACACCTAAATGATCAGGCTCTTTCCATTTACTTTAAAATATTCACACAATCCATTTAAAAGGAGGTAGGGCATCACCTTGATAGGGTTACATTAACCATTCCAGCTGGCATTATCTCCAAAGACTTTCCCCAGAATTTATTCTTCCATCTCTGATCTGCAGACAGAAATATGAATTAACTCACACAAAGTTGCTCATCTAGGATGCATATTCTATTTAAATTAATATTGTTAACTTCGGTTATGAGGGCCCACCCTGCCAAAAGCAAAAGTTGTCTGAGACAGCATGGCAAGCAGAGATGGGTGGGTGATGACAAACCTGAGGACAAAATGGTAGTGAATGAGAAAGCACCTTTTGATAGATGTTTCGAATTTAATATCAGTTTAAACAGTCACCTACCTGTTCACTAATAAAGCGGAAACCTCTGTCCTCCCTTACACACTCAAATGTCTCTCCCAGAACTGGGTTAAAGGGCTTATACCGGTTACGATACTGAGCTGTACAATAGCCTGAGATTGCAAATGCAGCAATGTACACCTAAATGACAACAAGACAATGTTACTAAACACTTAAGTAATACTGTAAATGTAGTGAATCCTAAAAAAATTATAATAGAATATCATGGCAAAGTCCATTTATTTGTGTAGTTTAATTCAGAACGTAAATTATATATATATAATTTTAACTAGATTCATTACACATAAAGTGTAATATTTCAAGAGCTTTTTTGTTTGTTTGTTTCCATTTTACAGATCAAAGCAGTATGTTAAATTATGCCCTTTGTGGCTCTTTAGCACAAATTACTGCATTAATATGGCACAGCATGGAGGCGATCATTACTGAAAAACCAGGTTGCTTTGATATCAGCCTTGAGCTCATCTGTATTGTTGTTGCTCATCTGTTATTGTTAGTTGTTTCTCATCTTCCTTTTGACAATACAATCAGGTGAGAGGAGTTGTCTGGCCAATCAAGCACAGTAATGTTATGGTCAGCAAACCGGTTAATTGTAGCGCTGGCACTGTGGGCAGGTGCTAAGTCATGCTGGAAAAGGAAATTTGGCATCTTCATAAAACTTATCAGTAGATGGAAGCAAGTGGTGCTCTAAAATCTCCTGGTAGATGGATGCATTGACTTTGGACTTGATAAAACAGCAAATGACATGGCACCACAAATCATCACAGACTGTGGAAACATCACACGCGACTTGGATTCTGTGCTTCTCCACTCTTCCTCCAGACTCTGGGACCTCTGATTTCCAGATGAAACACTAAATTTACTTTCATCTGAAATGAGGACTTTGGACCACTGAGCAAAAGCCCAGTTATTTTTCTCCTTAGACCATGTAAGATGTTTCTGATATTATCTCTGATTCAGGAGTGGCTTGATGCTAAGACTGCAACAGTTGTAGCCCATTTCCTGAAGAGATCTGTCCATGTTGGCTTTTGATGCAATGACTCCAGCCTCATTCTACCCAACCTTGAGTGACAATCTTCTTAAGGCTGCAATCATCCTGTATGCTTATGCACCTTTTCCTACCACATTGTTCCTCTCCAGTCAACATTCCATGAATATTCTTCAAGACATCAATTTGCAAAAGGCAAGCACTTTCAGCTATCACCTTTTGTTATTTATCCTTTTGTGGAAGGTATCAATGATCATCTTCTGGTCAACTGTCAAGTCAACATTCTTTCCCATGATTGTGGTTGTATATACTAAACTAGACCATATATATATATATATATATATATATAATATGGGAGTCACTTTTTGAATCAAATAAGCCTTGTTTCAATTTAATTACAAAAGAACATCTAAGGGCACCTGACATTAATAAGGAGTGTGTTTTCATACTTTCAAGACTACTTTGCACAAGGCCATTTGAAAAGTAAACTCTAAACTTATATGACTCATACCAACCTCACAAGTACACTGCATGGCAAGAAAAAGTCACCATTTCCATGGGGTTGCATCAAACAAGCCGCTAAGGAGGTTTAAAATGATTGAAACTAAGAGCCCTTCAGCACATTATCAAAAGCTGGAAGGATAGTGCTGAACTGTCAATTTTGTGGAAGATACACTATGTGGTTCGGAAAAAATCTTGACTGGAGATCACTTAAACACTTGGAGAAGTTGCATGGTAAAAATCAACAGTGAAAACCATAGCTATGTTTAATAGTGAAAGTAAAAGCATTTCCAAACACACATAACGTGATAAGAAAAACACTGGATTTGGTCTAAACAGCTGTGTGACCATAAGAAAACCACTTGTTAGTGATACTGAACAGAAAAAAATGACTTGACTTTGTTATCAAGCATAAAGATTGGTCAGGTCTAGGCTCAGCAACATGAACCGGTGCTGTAATCCAAGCTTAATGTGATAGAATTAAATTTTAGAGTGTGTGACTTTTTTTGGCCAGGCAGTGTATGCCATATATGTTGCATAGCACCTAAAACATTTTATTAGTCAGCTCATTAACTCTAAGTAGTAATCAGTACCATTCTCTGGTAGGGGTCGTCAGTACAATTGGCTGTGTCCAGTAGCTCTGAATATTCCAGTTCCTCACAGAGCCTCTGGAGTAGATTTACAGGCTCATTCAGTGCTGCAGGCATGGATACATGTGACAGGTCTTTCCCAATGTTGTTATAAAGAATGGTCATAAGGCCTACATGACTGTTATCAGGGCAAACTGCAGGCAGTGTTGTGCGGTGGCCAGGGCTCCCCAAAATCAACCTGGGTTTTGATGATGCTTTGGAAAGGCTGGCACGGTACTTCCGTGTTGCCGTTACTGCAGAATATATAAGTAAGAAAAAAGATATAATACAATGAACCGATCCATATAATATTTCTGTCAAATCAAATACACGTAAACCTTGGATTGCAAGCATAATTCAGAAGTGTGCTTGTATATTAAAGCACTCGTTTGTATATCAAAGTGAATTTCGCCATGAGAAATAATGGAAATTCAGATGATTCATTCCACAGCCGAAAATAATCAACACACACAACTTTCACACACAGACACGTGCACACATACACAAACAAACACACACACACTAACGGAAACACTGCTCTGTTGGGAAACTTCTTTAACAATGAACCTCTCTAATGACAATTGCTTTTGCCTCCTTTTAAGGTTTTTGCGGAAATGTGATGTTGCATTGTGGTTAATCAGACTGATCTCCCGCATTGCTTCAGCCTGTTTTTTCCAGAAGCCACTGTTGCAGTACTTAAGAACAGTCACTACACTTTGACACAAAATAAAAAAATGCTTTATTCGCGCACGTGGTCACAATGTTATAGTAAGCAGAACAAGCGCGCACAGATGTTGACTATACGAGTGATGCACGTGCACTGAGACTGAGAGAAGAACCATTGGCTCAGTTGTGATCATGTGACGCTCGGCAGACAAAGCGCATGCATACTACTCGTATGTCAAAAGCTCCTCACTCTTTTAACAAGTTAAAATGCATTAAAAAATTTAGCTTTTTTTAAAATACATGTAAATGATGTAAAAGAATAATGTAAAAGAATATTATAATATTATTGACAGTTCTACAAGTTCTTGCTTGTCTTGCAAAAATGCTCATCGACCAAGTAACTCGCAATCCAAGGTTCAATTGTATATTGCCAGCCTGATCATTATTGCAGAATTTCAAACATTATATCAATGTTTATACCAACCATGGTCTTTTTCAGGCTCTGAATTACTGGAGACATCACTCAGACCCGACTCATCTGATGCTTCAGAGAAACTTTCACGAATCTCAGAATATGCATCAAAATACTCTGCCACAGAGTCTGTCACTGAGCGACGGCATATTGATTCAGACTAAAGAACAAGAAATCACAAATGAAAGTCCATGTCACTCAAATGATTTGAAAACAACTGATGTCAGAAGTGTTAATTGGTGACGAGTGTTTAACTGATCAAGCAGATAAAACACGAGCACATGCAAAGAAACAGTTGTGAGAGCAGCAAGAAGAGAAGCACAACACATAAAGAAATTGGACAATAGCCAGGTGGTAAGCTTCAGCTTGGGGAGGGACACACCTTTCTCAGGCTCACAGTGTGATAGGATTCCTCAGAGGAGTCAGAGCACTCTGACCTTGTATGGATTCGTGTTTGGCGGGCTTTCATGTCTAACTGAACACACACATAAATATACTTCTACATAACAATGATTGTATATCCTGTAGATTAATACATAGACATCCATTACTGTATTTAAGTTTGCATGATGAATCATGGACGAATAATCTTACCTCAGCTAGTGTGCTGCACATGTTAATTTGAGCTGATGTGTCCTGGCGAAGCTCGCTGCTGGACCAGCTGTCCTGTAGCCTCTGGCGCTCCTGAAACAGAGCCTCATGCACAGACCTCAGAGTGCCGTGCACTGTTTTGGAGCAAGATTAAATTTTTTTTTTTTTTTTTTTTATAATTGTTGAAATTGCACAATGCTCTTCGAGTCAAAATCATTAATTGTCTCTATGTTTCTAAGCCGCTGAAAAAAAACAAACTTTTTCTCACCTCTTTGGGACACAGTGCAGATGTCCTGGTAAAGTTTTTTGCTTTCAGGGGAGCTAGAGGAAGCTGAGGGAGCAAGCTGGGTGTGGACATATTCAGGGATGGAGGGCACCGAGGCACCCAGGTGGGACGATGAGAACTGAAGTAAACAGTAGAAAAAACAAAGGCCAAGCTTGTTAGTCCAGTTCTCTGGGGAAAAAAATGCATTGTATAAGGAATTACTTACTAATTACTTCTGCTTAAAAAAGGATATTGTCAGAAATGTACAGGGATATATTATAACATTCACACAAAAAAAATCATAGGCTTAAAAAACAGTCAGGAACTGAAGGGAGTAGACTGTCATAGTCTTGTCTTGTGCATAGTCTTGTCAGGATTCAAATTGTGTAAATGAATTAAGCATCTGTTTTAAACCTTAATTTAAAAAGTCCTGTTGACTTACCGATTTAGTAATCCTACGCAGTGGCTTAATGTAAAAGAATAAGAGTAATTATAATATTATTGACAGTTCTACACTAACTGATAACCCCCCCAAAAACATTATATTCCAGATAAAAATGCAAATTAAACTGCACAGCAAATGTATATCTCATTACTAATCGCTGTTTTGCTAAAATATTAACTAAACACAAGTGAGAGGGAGGAATTACTACTGATTTGCAGAATGAGAATTGATCCTTTAATCTTTTAAAACTTACCATGCCAAGTGTATGAGTATGTCCCCATATCCTACTAGATTTCTTCTTGGGCCTCTCAAGTGAAAGATTCTGTCATTTAAACACAAAGCACTAATCAAACGTCTGCTACGTATGTAGCCTAATTTTAGTTTAAAAAGATTAAGATCGTGAATAGTCTTTTTCACCTGCATGCTGATGATCCTCTTTAGCTCTCCATTACTAACAGCCTTGTCTAATTCCAGATTGTGAAGTTTCTGCACCAACCGGTTTAGATCATTCAGCTCTATTTGACAGCGGTTAAGTTCTGAACAGGAATACACATAGTATACACTGTAGCTAAAACCAAGAGCATATCATCTTATGAAAAGTGAACATACAGTATGTCTTTAAACTCCTCTTACTAAAACTCCACAAAAGCATTTTATCTGTTTATTATGAGCTGTAGGCTTTTCAATGATTATACGCACTTGTGTTTAATTATGGATTATTAATTATATGTTTTAAATACACAAAATACAAGTGAGACCAGGTACTAAAATACCCAGAGTGCAGCTGTCTGGGTCCTGGGCCTGCTGCAGCCAGGCACACACTTTCCCATTGACACCAGTGTCTGTCACATCCAGGTCTTCACTCTGAGCTGCCGTATCACCCAGGTAAGAGTCCTGAGACATGTTCTGGCACTGAAAAACATTAATTTTACAGCAACATTTAAGACTTCTACCCAAAAGGCAGGTTATGTTCTGAACTCGTGCAATTTTATCTATCCTGATCCATATGTGTATTTCAGATCTACTGTATTTTAAGGTGGCCAGAGGTGGGGAAAACAAAGTCTTAACAATAATTGAACTGTACATCACAAATATGATACAGTATGTACTGTAGTATGTACCGTTTTCAAATATCTGTGTCTTTTTAATTAAATAATATGTGCGGTTACTAGTATACCATTGTTGACATGGTGAGGTTTTCTGTAAGTTATTGTTTACAAAACATTTACAGGTGAAACTCGAGAAATTTGAATATTGTGCAAAAGTTCATTTATTTCAGTAATGCCACTTAAAAGGTGAAACTAATATATGAGATAGACTCGTTACATGCAAAGCAAGATAGTTCAAGCCATGTTTTTTCATAATTGAGATGATTATGGCTTACAGCTCATGAAAATCCCAAATCCACAATCTCAGAAAATTAGAATATCGTGAACAGAGGCTCAAAGTGACCCACTCTAATCAGCTAATTAAGCCTTAACACCTGCAAAGGGTTCCTGGTCCCTCAGTCTGGTTCAGTAGGAAGCACAATCATGGGAAAGACTGCTGACCTGACAGCTGTGCAGAAAACCATCATTGACATCCTCCATAAGGAGGGAAAGCCTAAAAGGTAATTGCAAAAGAAGTTGGATGTTCCCAAAGTGCTGTATCAAAGCACATTAATAGAAAGTTATGTAGAAAGGAAAAGTGTGGAAGAAAAAAGGTGCACAAGCAGCAGGGATGACCGCAGCCTGGAGAGGATCGTCAGGAAAAGGCCATTCAAAATGGATCCTGGACATGGGCTTCAAATGTCGTATTCCTCTTGTCAAGGCGTTCCTGAACAACAAACAACGTCAGAAGTGTCTTACCTGGGCTAAAGAAAAAAGAACTGGTCTGTTGCTCAGTGGTCCAAAGTCCTCATTTCTGATGAGAGCAACTTTTGCCTCTCATTTGGAAACCAAAGACCCAGAAACTGGAGAAAGAATGGAGAGGCACACACTGCAAGATGCTTGAAGTCCAGTGTGAAGTTTCCACAGTCTGTGTTGTTGTGCATGTTATCTGCTTCTGTTGGTCCACTCTGCTTCATTAAGTCCAGGGTCAACGCAGCCGTCTACCAGGAGATTTTGGAGCACTTCATGCTTCCTTCCGCAGACGAGCTTTATGGGGACGCTGACTTAGTTTTCCAGCAGGACTTGGCACCTGCCCACACTGCCAAAAGCACCAAAACCTGGTTCAATGACCGTGAGATTACTGCGCTTGATTGGCCAGCAAACTTGCCTGACCTGAACCCTATCGAGAATCTATGGGGCATTGCCAAGAGAAAGATGAGAGACATAAGACTGAACAATGCAGAAGAGCTGAAGGCCGCTATTGAAGCATCCTGGTCTTCCATAACACCTCAGCAGTGCCACAGCCTGATACTGTAGCTTCCATGCCACGCCGCATTGAGGCAGTAATTGCTGCAAAAGGGGCCCAAACCCAAAGTACTGAGTACATATGCATACTTATACCTTTCAGAGGTCCGATATTGTTCTCTGTACAATCCTGGCTTTATTGATTGCATATAATATTCTAATTTTCTGAGATTGTGGATTTGGGGTTTTCATGAGCAGTAGGCCATAATCATCTCAATTATGACAAATCATGGCTTGAACTATCTTCCTTTGCATGTAATGAGTCTATCTCATATAGTAGTTTAACCTTTTAAGTTGCATTACTGAAATAAATGAACTTTTGCACGATATTCAAATTTTTCAGGTTTCACCTGTATGTTAAAAGACAGTAAAGAGTTTTCTTTCTGGGTTCGCAGTAACCTGACAAGCAAAATATTACTGTTGGCAAAAGGCCTCAGTTTAAGACACATAAAACATTCTCTCACTCATCATCTATACTGCTTTATCCTGTATTCAGGGTGGCGGGAGCCCTAGAGCCTATCTCAGGAGACTTAGGGCAAGAGGGCACAGGTTGTACACCCTGGAAAGGTGTCACTCCATCACAGGGCACTCACACATACACACACTCACACACATATTCACACACTCTCAGTCTTCGAACTACAGGAGGAAACCAGAGTGCCCGGAGGAAACCCACCAAGCACAGGGAGAACGTGCAAACTCCCTGCACACAGAGACTGGAATCAAGTCTGGCCGGGAATTGAACCCAGACCCTGGAGGTGCAAGGCGACAGTGCTAACCACTACACCACCGTGCCGCCAAATGTCGTGATTTATTCCTTATTTAAAATACCTATCAAATCTAAGTTCTAACAGATTTATTCATCATGCAAGTATAGTTATATAATATATGCTGTACTATAGTTATACTGTAGTATAACTTTTATATACCATGCAATTGCAGTTTCTTGAAAGGAAAAACAAACAAATATGAAGCATTCAAGTTAGTTTGCGTCATTAGAAATATTATAATGCTAGCCCATGATACAGGATATAATCGACATTCAGCAGTTATTTGCAGCGCATGCCATTAATGGTCCTTACTTTTACAGTAGGTTAATTTCACTTTTAATTAAAATTTAAGTAAATACTTTACAAGTCTATTCCACTGATTCATGAATACAAAATTGATATTTACTTGCTATATGATGTATAAAGGATCTAATATTCATAGCTTACTCCATTTTGTATTGCACCATTTGCCTGAAGCACATTGCTGCTTCGAGACAGGGCTCGCAGCAAGTTGTTATGATCATGTGCTGCTTCATTCCTCTTATACATCCGATGGGCACTCAGTTTGGTCACCCATATATAATACAGATCATGGTTCTTTGCCTTCATGAAAAACAAACAAAAACACACAAGATTGTTTGCTTTCATACATTGAACTTTCTTTAGCTTGAAAGTTGCTACAGAAATAAAAATTTAATTTGTTGACAGTTTACCTTGATGTGATAGAGACTGTCTCCAGTATCCAAGTCTATTCGTCTTGCTTTTTTGTTTACTGACATCACTGCCAGACTGACATCCATTGACCCACTTAATTTCCCTTTAGAACACTGTTGACGGTATAATATGTGAGATAAACCTGTGTATGGTGTGTGAAGCTTAATATATTTATTAAATAACATTTACTTACAAAATAACAACATACTTTACTTACATCATATTGGTTTTTTGAATATTTGAGAATTCCTTTTTCCAATACAAAGTATCTCTGGGAGAAAAAAAAAGACATTATTATTGTAATAATTCTACTAATCGATAATGATATATGTATTTAGGGTTGCAATTAATAGGTTGCAAAAAACCCAAACCACACTAAGTTTGTCTATATAACTACATAAACCAGCAACTACTTTACATATTTTAACAAATGTTTTTTTTATTATTATTATTATTATTGAACTACAAGTTCTTTTTGATGTTTTAGGCAAAACGATGTTTGTTTTTTTAGGTCTCAGTTTGTTACCTCTGGATTTTTAGCAATATTTGATCAATCCTAAAAGAGATTTGTGATCTTTCCTAACCTTGTGCCAGCCTTTGAGATGCCATTTTCTCCTCTTCATCAAGTAGCCTTCACAGATGACAGGAGGATTCATATCCTGCATGGTCTCACCACCGGCATCAAAATCCTTCTGCATGTCATCCATTATCTCCCAGTCTTTTATATTCTGAAGTGTAGACCAAACAAAACCCTTTTGACCTACTTCAAAAGTGGAAATATCTGAATCTAACATCCACAACCATGTACACCTGTCACTTCTTTTAATTGTAAAGAGAAATCTATGGTCCAGTAGACAATAATGAAGAGCACTTCCTTTACTGGACTGGTTAAGACTTGTTTGGCTTTCAATTTGGGATTTAAAGGTTGAACAACAGGTTCCTTACACCCAATGAAAAAGCTCATATGGGTGGATCTGTTTCTAAGGAACACAATGCTATGGTGAAAGGACAGTGAAAAATCAGGGTGATTGTAGGTGGAGAAACCTGTCTGGATTGACGAGAGGATGCAGTGCTGCTGCTCCGGGAGTGTGAAGGCTTTTGCCATCCGGCAGGTGATCTATCTTGTCCAGTCTGAAACGAGCTGTGGCACAGCGTTGATCCATGGGACTCCATGATTAAAATGCTCTCTGCACTTCTTGATTGAACTGGTAAAAGCAAGAATTTTTACATGATTACACAAATGTTCACACTAACAAAGAAACTGGAATTTTGTTGTCTCCTTCAACAGGGTTTTGTGGATGCCAACAAAACAAAGATTCATTTCTTTAGCCACAACATCTCTTCAGACTCCATCTATATAAAGGGATAGAAGATAGAGGATACAGGCTTAAACTGAGGATTTGACAACAACTTATTAATATTTAGATCACTTGCTGGACATGGTATTATTTATTTATTTATTTATTTATTTATTTATTAACAGGGTTATCCTTACATCACATAACTATCATAAAACTTAAAACCAAAACTAGAGTAACACGTCATTAAGTAGAGACATGGGCGTGTTTCTAAACATTTACATTTTAGAATACCAACATGCTCAAACATGCCCAGAAAGCAGATAACTGCCGGGGATAATGAACAGTATCTCTTAGGCTTCAATAACTGCTAAATCAATGCCTGCACGGTACCAATAAACAATGGTACAAATAATAAACAATACAGACCAAGATAAACTTTTTTTCAAAAGTTGGTATAGTTTCATTCTTTTCAAGAATTAAGATATAGTACCAGTAAGGGTAATCTAAGTAATCTAGCACCAGCAGGAGTCTCAGTGTGAGAGGATTATGGTAATTGGCTTTAAGTGATGTTATTTTAGCATTCATGTTTTGCCTGTTGCTTGGATAGCAAAGGCCTTAACAAGATGACAAGCTAATGAAAATGACTATTATTATTATTATTATTATTATTATTGTTGTTGTTGTTGTTGTTGTTGTTGTTGTTGTTAATGATGATGAAGAAAACTAGCATAATCATAATTTCAATACATTTGAAATTACAGATATCAACTAAAATAAACAAACAAACAAAAAAATATATATATATAGAGAGAGAGAGAGAGAGAGAGAGAGAGATACATAGATATAGATAGATATATATACTGTACTGAATATAGAGATATCGATAGATAGATAGATAGATAGATAGATAGATAGATAGATAGATAGATAGATAGATAGATAGATAGATAGATAGATAGATAGATAGATAGATATTGTAAGCAATTAAAGTACAAAGGCATGACAAGTTTCATGAAACACTAAACTTAATGAGTTGAATACTTTTGCAATAACAAATAGGGCTTTTTCTTGTCTGGGTATAGAGTTTCACCCTGTTCAAGTGAAGGATAGTGAAAGATTTACCACTGAGGCTGGATTGACCTCAGCTGCAGAAGCATGCTGGAGGAAACAGGATAAAGGGTTTATACCAGGTGCCAAAGCTTTGCTTACTCAACGTGGAAAAAATACAGAACACTGGACTATTACTTGCTCATGGTCATGTTAAGCTCTTTATTTTAAAGAAGCCAGGCTTAATTGTTTGCGTGACTTTCTCTTTAGATACATTGTGAGAGTAAATAACTTATCTGAAGTATCTGAAGATATTACAAAGGGTGCCTAAAAAATGTAAGCGACAAACTAAGAAGTATTATTCTGAAAGTAATCCTAACTAGTAATCTGATTTAAACAGTTGATCATATATTGTTGGTATATGATCACGTCTGCCTATAAAAGGTAACAACAATGACACAAAGCTTGAGTTTGTGCTAATCTGCATAATGACCTGTAAATAGTTGTACCAGTTTAATAAAATCAACATTCAGGCATATTTGTCACATTCTGTATTAAATAATCTATACTGTTTACTAGTATATATGTGTTATGTAGGTTATGAGCATTAAGATTCAGAGTTTATTATTTTATGCAAAGGAAACAGAAACAGGCAGTTGTACTGTAGAACTAAATCATATACATTATATATTTTTTTTATCATAATTCTGTTTTAGATGGATAGAAAGGTAAATGTTTTTTTAAGGACACTGTAGTTAAACACATCAATGATCTACACAGTGTAAGAATATAATTTCTAGAATCCAGGATGTTTAATATGCTGATTAACAAAAGTATAATATAAAGATTTATCTATCATGTGTGTTTGCCTCTTACCTGAAATTCCTATAAAAATCTACTTCAGAAATGTTTTAGAATCCATGTTTCCACACAAATCAAGTTTTTTCTTTCCATCTGTAAAATTATATCCCCACGGAGTATAGTAAAAAAAAAAAAAAAACTGTATTTGTTGTGAGTAACTCGACTGTCCTAGTGAGTGTATTAACATCTTCCAGGGACAAGCCATTATCCGCATTAGTGACGGAGGAGCAGGAAGAATTAGATGGAATTAGAGGCGAAATGGCTCTAACAATATGCTTGACAACAAATTTTTAGCCTACATTGCACTGCAACCTGCACTCATCATTCAGTGAACTGGTCTGGAAGAGTAGGATCTCCACCTAGTGATTATTTCAGGAAATAAAATTTTAAACTATATACAAATAAAACACTATAATCGTAGTGTAGTTATACATTTAAATAAGCCTGGGCCCTCTTGAATTCCTAAAACCCTTTACAAACATTACACACAACACTCACATTAAATGAAAAGAGAAACTTTTTTTCTTTCTTCTAACAAAGCATTTTCCCTCAGGAATTCTCCAGGTGTATACGTATGTAGTAAAACATCTTTTCATACTTTTCCATAAAATAAAACAAACTTAAAAATAATGTTAATCACAGCAAACATAGAATTAGGATCCAATTAATGTCATGCTTTCAGTTGCTTTAAATACAGGAAACGTTTTGTCATCACTGAGTAATTAACTTTGTTGTTATTTTTTAATATACTGTAGGAAAAGTTTTTCCTAATTTTGAGCAGACTGTCCTTGAAAATTGTGAGGAGTCTGGGAAAGGAGGGCAAAAGAACTCAAAGATCATAGCTTTAGATGTACAGTTTAATTCAATAATCCCGTTGTAAGGTTTGCACAAAACAAACCCTTCCAGATAACATATAATGCCATGCAGAGCTTGAATTTCACCAAGTGGCATTAAACTACATTTGGTATCGTGTTTTGGCCGTGAGATCAAAATACAAGCATTTTGGTCATTCACACGATCAGCATACAAAATAGTTAAGACTCATGACGAAATTTCTGACCAAAATCCTGATTGTTTCTTCAAGGACAACAAAAAGCCAACCATATTTCTAAACTAAAAAATAAATGCTTAAACACAAAAGTGATGTTTTGCAAAGCCGATCCCAATGTCTGGTCTGAAACACTATTTCTGAGATCAGAACTGATGAGGGGAAATCCACAAGTACAAACGTAACAATATAGGATATTTCTCCTGAGGATGGATTGAGAATCTAGAAATGTCACCAACTTGTGAGACATTACAAAAAGAGACTTTTTAGGGCAGGCATCACAAAATGTTATTTGAATTGATGTTGATAATTTTTTGGAAAATTTAATGCATTAAATATAGCATGTATAATTCCTTGACATCTTTATTTTTTTTTCATAAAGGGAAATTTTAGAGTGCATTATACAGTAGATGTGTAATATAGAAATATAACATCATTTACAGAATAATAACAGAATCCACAAGAATTTCTGTTACTCAAATATTTCTCCATTAATCAAAAAAACTTTTTTAGAAGTCATACACTGTTGTGTGTGATATGCAATTATACAAATACATAGTTCTGTATAATAAAAGAACCAGATGACTGTTAATGGTGCCATCAATAATAAACCTGCCATATTGCAACATATCTTAAATGTTGAGTATTCCAGACCATAAATAAAGTACAAGACCTATTTAGGTCAATACAATATGTAGCAATGTTTTTTTTTTTTTTATCAGAGTCCACACAGAGTTCATACTAATGGATAGGAAATTTGCCTTTGAAGAGACATAAATTAATTCAGGCTGTTTCCCCAGTTTTGAGCTCAGTATTATCTGCAGGCTGCTGCTGCTTTATATACTGCTGGAGGAGAGCCGAGAGGTATGAAGGATGCCGTTGCAGCATTGAAACAGTGTGTGACGTCATCAAGGTCAAGCCTCCAACCAGCTCACCATGGACAGTACGCATGGACGGTAGTTTGGAGTAGTTAAGGATCCCTTCTCGTGAAAGTAGTGTATTCTCAATACAGGCACCTGGAAAAACACTTCTTTTCACTCTGTTGCAGATTCCAAGATTGAAAAACACTGAAGACTGTTGTGTAGTCCATTAATAAGAATGAAAAACTCACCCAAAAGCAACATCTGAGGACTACTCCTTAACACTTGCAACATTTCCTTTACTTTTGGCTCTTTGCTGACAAACATCACAGTCTGTCCAATAAACAGAGGCTGCATGTTACGATATGGACTGCCAGGAAGAAAGGATCTCACTACCTAAAACAGCAAAATTCCCAAAGAAAGCATTTGTAAGAATGCAGTTCAAACGTCTATGTGCATAAAAACAGCTTGCAGCTCACTGAAACCAGTCATTACCTGATTGGGGAAAAATTTTACGGTAATGTCATGTTTTTTAAGTCTGTGCTTCAGCAGCAACATGTCTTCAGCATTGGTGGCATTGTTTTGAAGCACAGCAATCATCTTACACTCACTGAAGACTGTCTCCAGATCTCTCGTTAACAGTTTCGCAAGGCCACTTTGCTAAAGGAAATTAAAAATCACAAATTAGTCAAACAGACTACAGAATAATATCTGTCTGTTATGCCTCTAAATATTGTTCAGTGTGTCAGTGTGGAGGGAAAAAGTTTATATATATATATATAAAATGGTTATTATATAGTTTCACACACACACACCCACGCAAACACACTGTATCTCTCTCTCTCTCTCTCTCTCTCTCTCTCTCTCTCTATATATATATATGTATATGAATTAATCACACAGCTAGAGTAATACCTTTCTTTTCTGGGAGTCATAGTGTTGTAGTCAAAGGAAAAAGGTTTCTACCTCCTAATTTATCTGTATGAAGTGTATTAAAAGCCATGTTTTAAAGAAATATATACAAACAGAAACTACGGCTAAAAGTTTTCAGACACCTAGCCCTCACACCCATAAGTGAGCATTTTCCAAACTGGAAAACATTTTCCACAAAGTTGGAAAAAAAAACACCTGTCTACAATGTCTTTGTATGCTATAACAGTAAGATTTCTCTTCACTGGAACCAAGAGAACAAAAACGTGTTGACCATGCACAAAAACCAGCATAACAGTGAATTTAAGTGCCCTGCGCGGAGCCCTGACCTCAACCCCACTGAACACATCTGGGGTTCAGCTTGACCTGACTTTGCTTATGCTCCTGTCTTAATGTGAAAATCCCAAAAGCTCCAAAGTCTTACGGGTATTACAACAGAAAAGAAAAGCCCAAAAAAAAAAAAAACCCGTATGGCCATATATTGCAAGACATATATGGAAAAATGCATTGTTTATAATTACATTACACAACTAAGCTTAGTATAAAAGGTTTAAGGTTGACTTAGTTTCACTCACCTCCTCAGTCCTTTGGGTGCGTCGACTGAGAGCTCCAGGAGGAGCAGCAGGTTTCGGGGGAATGTATTCTGTAACAGCCATCAACTTCTGCTTCAGGAAGTGCATGGGCTTTCTGTGGCGGGTTACAGCTTTGGAGCCATGACGCACGCTCTGAACCAAAGGCAGACATCCTGCAAGCACATGAAGGACATAGTTATTAATCATGAATATAATTAAGGACATACTGGCATTAATCATGATGCACTGCAAAGCTTTGACTAAATACGTTTCCATAAATACTTTTGCTTTATAAACGTTGAACAAGTCACATCCTTAAGGTGATTCAACTGTCATTCTTTTGGATTAAAGCCTCGGCCAAATGAGCAAATGTAAATACCATCAACGGACTAAAGGGAAACACTTCAAACTCCATAGTAGGCGTCTCAATCCTTGAACTGGGACATCGCCTGCACAAGTCTGTGTTTTTCACACCTATACAATGTATGTGTATGTGAGCCCTCAGTCTGAACTGGGAAACACCACCACGACCACAAACTGGTGTAGAAACCCGTTAAAAAGGAACCTCTCTAATTTATCTTTTTTTTAATCAACTATTATACAGCTCAAATTAGATATCGATTACGAGTTCTCTTTATTCTTAAACTCATTCAATAAATTACCAAAGAAAATATACCTGTTTTTGTAACAATCCTGCCACACAAGGTCGCTGCCATCTTGTACCGGATGTGACGTTGAGGGACGTCACGCGCTGCGTGCATTTCCGCAGAGGACCAACTGAGGTTCAAAACATTGCAATCGCATTCCACGGTTCTTGTAAGTGAAAGATTTGTGAATGATTCGAGTTGAGCTGTTCCGACTAAATATTCTGCTTTTACTGATATTAAAACACATTTGAAAGTGATTTTTGTTGTGCCATGTTACATTTTGCGACTGTTTCTCTTCTTCAGAGACGCTTTACGTCTGTACGTACAGATGTGACGTCGTTATGTCGCGGCTATGACAGCATGAGACGCTTGTTCAGCTTCAGCGCAGGGAAGTTTAGCAGCGTATCTGCACAATTCTTTCCTCCTGCTTTATATTTCCAGTCAGTTTCCCACCGAGCTGTTTTTAATTCTTTGCGTCTCTGCACGAAATCCACGGAAGACAACATGAACTTGGATCTGAGTGACATGAGAAAGAAATATAAAGGCGACGAGGAGGTAATGTTCATGTTTTTACCAGACCTTTGAACCTAGACTCGTCCCTGCAGAGACTAAGACCTGACACGCATCATGAATGAATTGCAAATGCAGCATTTAAAACATTAGAGTTGTCTTATCTAATATTTCTTTTTGGTTGTACCATAGTACTCATAGATGAGTTATATAATGGCAGGTGTAGATATCATGATCCAAAGACTTTTATACTCTTAATGAAACATGTTCATGTATTCATGTTCACCATATTAGTCTATAGCATATTCATTGCAGTTTTCATTTGACTCCACAGACATTTGAAGAAGATCAGCTCATTTCTCTTGACCCTATTAAGCAGTTTGGCGAGTGGTTTGATCAAGCAACAAAGTGTCCTGAAATCGGTGAGGCCAATGCCATGTGCCTTGCAACAGCAACCAAGTGAGAATGTTTTTGCATTGCATTTTTTTTTTTTTAAATGAGAAATCATGCTTTCCTTTAAGAAACCCTTAACAATCAGTTTCTGTATGACTAAAACATTTGCTACTCTTAAAGTCACTATTTTGCTCACTGTTTTGTAATTTGTCTTTTCTAAAGGGATGGAAGACCTTCTGCTAGAATGGTGCTGCTGAAAGGTTACAGTCACGAGGGCTTCCGCTTCTTCACAAACTACGAAAGCCGTAAAGGTAAAGAACTGGTGAGTCTTTCTGACCACTCTTTCGCAATTGTATTAGATCTACTTTTCAGAATCAGAATCACCTAAAATTTACGTGGTCCGCTTTAATCCCTTCTTCTAGGAGATAAATCCCCAAGCTTGTCTTGTCTTTTACTGGGAACCACTTACCAGGCAGGTACGTCTATACACAGTTATTCATTTAAAATACTGCAGACATGTTGGCACGAAGAGAATAGACAAAGTGACTGTATAAAATACACATCACAGACCATTTTACATACACTATCAGACCAAAAGTATATATACACTAGACCATCACACCCATATGTGCTTGCCAAACACCCCATTCCAGTTTTAGCCCTCTTTCCTGTTATAGTAACAACTACTTTACCAGAAAGGAATTAAACACATTTTTTTAACATAACTTTGGGACTTTGTGCCCATTCAGCCACAAGAACATTAGTGAGGTCAGTGCTTCCATGGCAACCTTGGCAAGCCATGTCTATTTGGACTGCACTTTTTGCATAGTGGCAATTTAATAATGAACATATTTGGAACTCTTTGTTCCAGTGAAAACAAATTGTAAACTGCAGCATAGAAGAAATCAGCAACAAGAAGTGGAAACACTTCCATACACTATATTGCCAAAAGTATTTGCTCACCTCCCTTCACATGCATATGATGTAACATTCCATTCTTAGTCCATAGTGTTTAAAATGATGTTGGCCCAGCCTGTGTAGCTATACCAGCTTCAGCTCTTTTCACGAGGCTTTTCACAAGGTTTAGAAGTGGAATTTGATTATTCTTCCAGAAGCGCATTTATGTAGTGAGACACTGGTGTCAGACACTGGTGCGCAGTCATGTTGCAACAGGAAGGGGTCATCTGCAAACTGTTCCCACAAAGTTGGGAGCATGAAGTTGTCCAAAATGTCTTGGTATGCTGAAGCATTAAGCGTTACTTTTGTCTGGAAGAAAGGGGCTGAGGCCAACTCATGAAAAACAACCCAATACCACTTTTAACATGACTGCGCACCAGTGCACAAAGCAAGGCATGGATGAGCAACTTTGGTGTGTAAGAACTTGACTTGCCTGCACAGAATCCTGACGTCAACATAATAGAACACCTTTAGGATAAATTAGAGTAGAGACTGTGAGCCAGGCCTTCTCATCCAACATCAGTGTCTAACCTCCCAAGTACACTTCTGTAAAAACGGTCAAAAATTTCAATAAACGCACTCCTAAGCCTTGTGGCAAGCCTTCCCAGAAGAGTTAAAGCTGTTGTAGCTGCAAAGGGTGGGCCAACATCATATTAAACCCTATGGATTAAGAATTAGATATTACTCAAGTTCATATGCATGTGAAGGCAGGCAAGTGAATTTTTTTATTCAATATAGTGTATGTGATGTGATGGTCAGGTGTACAAATACTTTTGGCCATATAGTTTACCTTCTAACAGAAATCTTTTTGCAAGAACTACAGTCTTCATATAATAGCACTTGTTAACAAAACACAGAAAAATTATGGTTACCTCATGTGAACACATAAATGATATTTTATACCGGAGTTATATGTAATTGCTCAGTTACAGGAAGCATATTGTTACATATAACTATGACTTGTACCTCTGTTGTGTAAATATGAGGTTGCACACATTTGAAATCACTTTATTATCCATTACTATGGAAACATATTCTGATTGTTGTCGAATGACACAAGACAAAATAAGGAATATGATTTCAATTAAATGAACAGTGTATGTTTAGTAATGTGTTTGTTATAGGGTCTGGGTTTTATTGTAGAATATTTCTTTACAACCATATATTTATGTAAAATTGTGTTTCCACAGGTTCGTATTGAAGGCACTGTCGAGAAAATCACACGTCAGAATTCTGCTGAGTATTTTCATTCAAGACCTAAAAGTAGTCAGATTGGTGCAGTTGTCAGCCGGCAAAGCAGCGTGATACCTGACAGACAGGTGAGCAAACAATTTCTAGTCTCATTCTGTAAGTTACGATATGTCAGTTATTAGACAAAGAAAACAAAGTCCTCTGTTAATGGCCACAGTTTTCTGTACTTAGCACCTAAGAGAAAAGAATGCTGAGTTGGAGGAGAAATTCAAGGACTCAGAGGTTCCCATACCTGAATATTGGTATGTGTATAAAAAAAATAAATCTTGCATTGTCATTTAATTCATGGTTATTTTTTTTATCATAAATCTCTTGTGTTTGTTACAGTTAGATTGTTCTTCTTTGTGTAGGGGAGGCTACATCGTCAAGCCATTCCTGATTGAGTTCTGGCAAGGCCAAACCAACCGACTGCATGATCGTATTGTTTTCACAAGAGTCAAGGATGGTGAGCCTGAACTTCAAGAGATGCAGCACCAGGCTGAGGGAGGTTGGGTTTACCACCGGTTAGCACCGTGATAGCAAAGCATTCTAAACAGAAGAGTTAACTTAAATTCGCCTGTTAGACAGTTGTACTACTGCTTTACCTGTTTTAGACAAATTGTTGTATGTTTAGGTCTCTTAAATAGGTTTGATATATGTGTTACATCCTAGACATCCTAAACTATAACACAAACAAAAGCAGACATCTGCAGGTACATTAAATTACAGTAGATTAAGTTTTTTTCTGTTAATCTTTGATATGTAACTATTTATGCAGCAAGGCAATAATTTTTCAGAATTATTACATAAAACTGATCCGGCATCCCTGTAATTTTCAAAGAACAATATGAAAACAGCTGTGGTTTGCACATCCATATTGCAAAGAAGAATATGGTTATGACGATACACTGTGCTGCTGTATTGAGTAATATTCAATGTAGATCATCACATCATTTCAGGTTGAAATACAATTTGCAATTGTGTTTTCATTATAGGATAAAGGTGATGAGTCAGACAGAGCTACTGTTTTTTTCTTTCATTTGCCCTCTGTACTTTTTATAGATTTAATAGAGATATTGCTAAGCAGTGGGTTAGCCAGTAGATGGCACTGCTCGAGCAAACAATCCTACAGTTGCCCCCATGTGCAGTTTATTTTACAGTTAGAACAGTGTATAATCTCGCTCTTGTGATTTTTATTAGGGTCATTTGATAAAACAATAGGCAAATAATAGGCAACACCAGCACCGGAATAGATCTGTTGTATTTAAACATAGAATATTTACCCTTTGTAAATGTCCTGATGAATTAAAACATTGAAAATGACTATTCTGCTGTATTTGTTTAAACATCCAGTACTATTACATAATCAACACACAATTAGAAATTTCTTTTTCAAAAAACATCTAAACATCATGTTAAAATGCACATAAGCTATGACTTATTAAGTAATAGTACAAATTACACATTGTAAATAGCCCATGTTTAAAATTTTCTGATATCAGAAAACCTTTTTAGAAGATCTCCTAAAAGGTACATGTAAAATATGCCACATAAGAGAAATGCTGTTTATTTATGTAAGTAAGATCGTCTCTGGGTTTATAACTATGAGGAATGAGGAAGTTTTGTAGCAAATATATCAGCTTTTATTTCATTGTGTGTATGGATTCACTGATTAAAAGCAGATGTGTGTGTGTTTGTGTGTGTGCGCGCACATGTGGGCAGATATACTGCATATGGACGAAGAGCATCTTCTTTTTAATAATGTGTGCTATTTCTCTACTGCAAAGTTCTCGTCAGTCCTGTTGTGTTCGTTGAAAATACTTGAATTTTCAGTCAAAGTGGATCGAACCCTCTTTTTCTCTTTGAAACGGCCAGAGTTAGAGACTTTGACATGACGGCTTTTGGCAGCAGACCTGTCCACGATCTTTTCCAGCTTGGCATTTAGCTGACTGCCTGCATTATCTATGCTCTGTGGGGGGTTGGACAACTCTTTATTTCCAGTGTTGCTTCCATACTCAGCTGGGATTTCATAAAGGACCTTGGGCTCCTTCGACTTCTTCTTCAAGAAAGTCAGTTTCCACCAGGCATTGTCAGCCATGACTTGTGCAAGACAAAACTTTGGACCTGCAACAAAGGTCATTTATGGTACATATTAAGTTATGACTCACACCACAATCAGACTTGTACAACTCCTCCCCTTTTGAAGGGAAGCGTTATCTAAGGTCTAAAAACTACTCCGTGTTAAGTCAGTAATGTTGTTTAGCACATGTACAGTTTCAAAACTTTATATAACCTTATTTAAATTGTTGAGTCAGTAATCTTATTAAGCAAATAGTCTAATCTTAAACCGAAAATAGGACATCAGTTGATTACAGGACTCCATTCCAATCTATTCCATTCATTTAAATTCACTCACCCCCTCAAAGTCTATACCATTGTATCCTGTATACAGGGTCATGGGGGGCCTGGATCCTATCCCAGGAGACTTGGGGCACGAGTCAGGGTACACCAAGGACAGGGTGCCAATCCATCGCAGGGCACACACACGTACTCACATGCTCATTCACACACTACGGACAATTTGGGAACACCATTTAGTCTAACCTGCATGTCTTTGGACTGTGGGAGGAAACTGGGAAAACCAAGGGAAACCCACCGAGCCCAGAAAGAACGTGCAAACTTCATGCACACAGACCGGAGGTGGAAATTGAACCCGGACCCTGGTGGTGCAAGGTGACAGTGCTAATCACTAAGACACCCTGCCACCTCGTTAAAAAAAATAATAAATTAACATTGGACGTTTAAATTGGAAATTTGTTCCTATTTGTCCCCAATGTGCAAGACACAGATAAATGTGTCAAGAAAACTGCAGGGGAAGCAGACTCAAAAGGGAACCCATCCTTGGTCTGATACTGGACAGAGCAACCATAAATAAATCCATTCTGTAATTGTATCCTAACATGAAGTCCACTTTGTTGAGGTTACCAACTGTTCACTGATTTAGACTTGAGTGAAAACCTGTCAGCTATTCTGCATGTCGGAGGAAACTTGAGTACTTGGAAGGAACTCATCAAGCATGGGGCGAACATGCAAACTCCACACCGAGGTGGGAACTGAACCCTGGACCCTGGAGGTGTGCGACAGTGCTGTCAGAGTGATTTCATAAGCCAGCACAACTAACTGTTTCACATACATTCACACACAGCTTTACACACTTATTTACATTTTGGGCGGAATTAGAGTGGCCAGTTGGGAACGGGCATGTTTTGGGGAGGTGGGAGAAAACTATAGAACCCAGAGGAAACCCACATACAGGGTGAATATTAAACCCAAAATTTAACCCAACATTTGTTCCACAGCTTAGCATTAGCAGTAAATTTTGAAAGTAGCGTCAACTCAAGTTAGCAAGTCCTTCATTGTCTATCTATTCATCCAATGCTATTATCATTCAGTTTATTCCTTCAGTGCTGAATTAGCAAGTGTCCTTATCAAACATTTGTTGTCAAGACATCTAGATTTGTGTACAACAAGCTGTATCAAATAATCATCATTGGAAACATAACACTATTTATAGAGACGCGTAACTCTAGTTTACATCGGCCATGGATTCATGTTAACGCTAGCTAAGTTAATAGCTAATGTTAGTTGTCAAATTGTACAATTTCAGAAAAATATTCTTTTTAAAAGGCTTCAATCTGCATTTTTCAGAAGACATATTTCTCACTGCAACAAAGTGGATGGTCAGATGGTGAGTGAAATGTCCCTTTGTTTTGGAGGAGCACTTGAGTTTTGCAGATGCCTTGGCTGTGATCTTTGGATGCTCTTATGTTTTTAACATGGAGTACCAGGGACCTGCCTGTGCAACACCCAAACTCATATAGCGGTAAGTACTGGTCTTTTTTTCTCCAAAAAATTGCCATTGTTGCCAAGGTTTTCTCACATTTTTAGTCATTTTTAAAAAATATTTATTCCATTGCTTCAAGCTATATTGAAACTACAGTAAAACCTTGGATTGTGAGTAACTTGGTCTGCCAGTGTTTTGTAAGGTCAGAAATTTTACATAAATTTTAACTTCATGAATGTGCGAGGTCTTGATATACAATTTGTCTGTCGTGCGTCACTGAGCCAATGTTTCTTCTCTCACGCATTCTGGGTAATCGTCTCCCTTGCTCAGACTCACTCATATAGTCAACATCAATGCGCCCCTGTCTACCGTCAATGATTTGAAATTGTTCTTTCCCCATTCATTTTATTTTGCTTATAAAATGAGCAAAAAGGAAAGTAGATTCTGAACTGTATTGTGTAAAAGTGACATAATTGTATTTTTAATATTTCTTTGGAATTTATCAGTAGTGTCTATGGCAGGACTCTAGAAAATGTCTAGATGACCAGATTCAACAGTAAATAAAAACTAAAGGTTATAATTTGTGGTTTGTTTTGGGGATATTCTGTTGAATTCCATCAGCATACTGATTTTATGGCTATTATTCTGTGCTTACAGTGAATACTCATTGATGAGTAAGCTGTAAACTATGGACAGCATGGGTGTGTATTTTCACAGATCACTGCAGCCCCGACATTTAACCTATGTAGTTACAGTTGTGTTTCAGGGACACAGTAAGCCTTGATCATTTGATGATAACATAGGTGTAGACAGGGTTGACCAAAATAATTTAATGGTTTAGTCAGTTTAAAGTTGGTTATTGCTGTTACTTCTGATGTACAGTAACTTGATGCACATGCATTCAGTTTTTAATTTTTTGACACTGGACATTTCTTCAATAATGTAACATTTTTTTCTGAAAACTATTAAACACTATGATGTTAAAGTTAACATGTTAAAAGGCCATGTTGAGCAGAGTTCACATTAAGTGAAGGTAAAGAAAGCGGTACCCTTTATTTTAAATGCAGTCATGATTCTAAGTAACTTGAATGTTTTAAATGAAATACTGTATTTTCAGACATTTGTGTCTTAAGTGATAGAATCATTTACAGATTTTTAAAACAAACATATATTTATATTTTGTATTAACTGGGTCTGTGTGGATTTAATAGCAGTAATTGGTAGGTAGTGTAGGACATAAGCAGAATCAATGTATTAAGTTTATATTTATGGTATACCTAAACATGTTTAATTCATACATATTATTAATTATTAAAGAATTGGATTACAGTGATATACAGTTAACCTAGGTTTTTACAGTAACTGTTACTGTAAACGTAAAATACGGTTATGGTTACTGTATATTCCTGTATATTAAAACTTTTTAAAATGTCTAACAGTGTGACTACATATCATGTACTGTGTACAGTATACAGTACAGACCAAAAGTTTGGACACACCTTCTCATTCAAAGAGTTTTCTTTCTTGTGCTCTTTATTGTGTTCTTTAGCCCAAACAAGTCTCTTCTGCTTGTTGCCTGTCCTTAGCAGTGGTTTCCTAGCAGATATTCTACCATGAAGGCCTGATTCACACAGTCTCCTCTTAACAGTTGTTCTAGAGACGTGTCTGCTGCTAGAACTCTGTGTGGCATTGACCTGCTCTCTGATCTGAGCTGCTGTTAACCTGCGATTTCTGAGGCTGGTGACTTGGATGAACTTATCCTCCTCGGCAGAGGTGACTCTTGGTCTTCCTTTCCTGGCGCATGTGAGCCAGTTTCTTTGTAGCGCTTGATGGTTTTTGTGACTGCACTTGGGGACACTTTCAAAGTTTTCCCAATTTTTCGGACTGACTGACCATCAATTCTTAAAGTAATGATGGCCACTCGTTTTTTTCTTCACTTAGCTGCTTTTTTTCTTGCCATAATACAAATTCAAACTCTTTGAATGAGAAGGTGTGTCCAAACTTTTGGTCTGTACTGTATGTGAAATTCTACCCAATATAAATCTGAAGGACTCCAGAATGGTATCGATAGCAGTGGTTCGATAATGATAACAATTTGCCTTTCACACAGAGCCAGCAAACAGTGCAAATTTCTTTTAGATAATCACATGCTTCAGGTTATTAAATCCGTAATCAGTCTGATCTTTTGTCTGATAGAATACACAAGTTTTATGGTGTGGTGTGGTATTTACTGTACTTCTATAGTATTCCAGCCCCTTAGGAAGGAGTGAACAGTCATATGAGCTCACTATAGCAAACACACCATGTGATAGAGCTGGTTCACTTTAAAGTTGGACTGCACAATAATTAAGATGGGATCTAATCAAATCAAAAGTACTTTTTTGTCTTTTGAACACTGGGCATCTGTTTGCTGAGTTAAAATGTCGAGCAAATGCAAAACATGGACAGGCTCGAAGGAACTTTAGATGATCAGATTGAGTAAAGGAAGCGAGGATAGGCCAGTGATATCCTACACTTACATGAACACCACTTTCACTTACAGAAAGCTACTTTTTTCCAGGAATGTTCACACAGTTGTCTATCCTTAACAGCACTTATTCCTAATCTTCACATCTCTTGAAAGGTGTCTTGTTTCAGGCGAAGAAGTCATAGGTTTTATGTTCCTCAGAAGTGTAACAGGTTGCTGACTGTAGTACACAATAATCCAGCTAAGAACAGCAACAACAAAGAAAATATGACAGAATAAAAAATAAATAAAAAAAGACTTTCATGTACTTTGGTCGTATTTTGTAGAACCACTTGGAATTATGACCAGCAATAAAATACCATATTATATCTAATTATCATTCAATTTTATATGACATGGTAAATTGCTTTGTAAGTTATTTTGTTTTATTCATTGTCTGAGCAGCATGTCTGAGAACATCCATCAAGAACTGTCTAAACCTGGACAATCAATAACCAAGTTCAAAGCCTTTCACTGGAACAATGTTTGAACAAGGAAATAGTTAGCCAAAGGGCAGCCAGGCACAGTAAAGTAAGGCACAGTCACAGGAGTATTATGTTTGCTTACTGAACTGGGCTTTTATAATATATCTCTCTCACCTGGGATAGGTGTGGATATTGTCATGGTAACTGTGGGGTTTAGGAGCTCTACTCAGTATCTGTTTCTCTGACTAAGCTGTTTCACTGCTTTAAGAGTAAGGCAGTAATCCACAGCCACTTTACCCTGATGGCTAGAGTCCCAATCCTATCCCTTTCATTTGACTTGAAATGATGATACCATCTATCTAATATAAAAGTTAATAAATGCTTTAAGTTCATGCTGAGTGCAAGATTGCTATCTTACATTGAACAACAAAGCTTCGCTATTTAAAAGTATGACTTTTACGAAGGAGGGAGAGCAATAAGTGATAAATATCACTGCATATACCAGCTGAGAAAATTCTTGCATGTTAAAATGGAAATACCTCTGCATACACACATGCAATGTAGGGGAAAAAGCGTCATAGCTGACAATTTACTAAAAAAAAAAAAAAAAAAAAGCCTTTACAATAGATACAATGTGCTTAGCTGTCATTTTAAAGTTAATTTACCTGATTCAAAGATAGATGTATTTTAGATGAACAGATGTCCACATGAAGTCAGAAGTTGGTGAAAATCTACCAGCTGTTTCCCTTCATTCTCCTGTGCAGCCTTCCTCTGTCAACGACTCTGAAGCTTGGCCACTTTTTGAACCTTGTACCTTCGTTAATAAATCTCTGATTGTTTTCATTTGGCACCAAGGTGTTGCCTTCCTCGCTATCTCCCTACACACCCATAAACAGTCATACACACTGAGAGGACTTCTTACAGAGCCTCCCTCAGTTCGAGCTGAAATTTAAGGACAACCCTTTGGAACTTGTGTAAATGTTGCAGCCATGTGAGTGAAAAGGGGGAGGGTTCAATCTGTCAAAGTGAGCCAATCCTATGGAAGTGTAATGTTGACTCTTAATTTGCATGGTATAGATTCAACAATTTGAATGAAGAAAAAATAAACTGCCTTTATTTCACTGTCACAACTACAAAAGTGTATTCATCTCTCTCTTCAAATACTTACCACATAATACTTCCACTCCAGCATGTTTGTACAGTGCACTGCCTTTGTGATTCTGCAAATATCACATTTCCAAACACACAAAACAATGCTGATTTTAAGGGAACTTCAAAGCACCTTATACACAAACTCTTAATGATCCATTAAACCACTGGTCTGTTTTACTGTTTCCAAAGGTCCATGCGGTGAGAATCACCTGGATATCTTTTTGTGAAATTACACATGCATGCCTGCTGATATGTTCCAATAAATTTCAAAGTGACTGTATTCCTCTTTTCCGCCTACCATAAACAGATTTTATTGCATGCAATCCATGCAGAATCATATGTTTCAACATCTTGTAGAAATTCTGTTATTCGATAAACTCCTATAATCTTATTGTCCTCTGGTGACTGCATTTTTCTTTCAAAGTGGAGGAACTATATGGCTTCTGGTAGTATTCAGTGGGTTTTGTTAATATGGCTACCCTTGTTTGCTTACCTGAATTTTTGCCTAGCGGTGTCACTCGCCACAAACTTTTTTTTTGGACT
This sequence comes from Clarias macrocephalus, assembly GCA_011419295.1. Taxonomy (NCBI): domain Eukaryota; kingdom Metazoa; phylum Chordata; class Actinopteri; order Siluriformes; family Clariidae; genus Clarias; species Clarias macrocephalus. Next base: position 106,892 of record JAAGKR010001684.1, read on the forward strand.
ATCATAAGCACCGTCGCTGTAGATGTGTTTCTCCAGTGTTCAAACAGTAGCAAAAAACGGGTACATCAAAACGGGTATACATTTTATATACTGTATATATATATATATATATATATAGGTGGCAAGGTGGTGTAGTGGATAGCACTGTCGCCTTGCACCTCCAGGATCCGGGTTCGATTCTTGGCCAGGTTCGATTCCTGTCTCTGTGTGAATGGAGTTTGCATGTTCTCCCCGTGCTTGGTGGGTTTCCTTCGGGTGCTCCGGTTTCCTCCCACAGTCCAAAGACATGTAGGTTAGGTTAATTGGTGTTCTCAAATTACCAGTAGTGTGTGTATGTCTGTGTGCCCTGCGATGTCCAGGGTGTACCCTGAGTCGTGCCCTATTTCTTCTGGGATAGGCTCCAGGCCCCCTACGACTCTGAATACAGGATTAAGCGGTAATGACAATGAGTGAGTGAGTGAGACTATGTGAGTTTATATATATACATTATACACACTTTATACTTATACACTTTAGGAAAAGAAAAACTTGTATAAATACTTTATTGCTAAATTTATTGATATATGTTATATATTAATATATATGATAATATTATTAATATTATATAAATATAATATACATTTTATTTTTTGCTGAATTTCCTAAAGTGTGTATACATCTTTTGCCTGACTCTGTATATAAGGCCCTGGTGGTCTACTGCTTTGGTGCACAGCGACATTTCCAGTGTTAAATTAACATCCTAGCATGTTTATATATGACCAAATGGTCACAGATATAGTCTGAATGTAATAAATCAACTCTCTGGGTGTTAATTCAACAGTGGGAATGTTGCTGTGTGGTACACTTTTTCTTTCTTCCTCAATTTACAGGACCACTGAATTTAATTTAGGATTAGATTTCTGATTTCTGCACAAACAAAATACAAAACTCACCCTGACTATGTGTGTTAAAAAACTAACCTGAAGCAAAGTGACTGTTCCAGTTGCCATGAAACTACTGCAACCACTTTTCTCAGAATAGCCAAATACACCTCTGCTGTCAGCATGTATTGCAGACACAATAGGCACAGTACTAGTGCTGCAGTCAGGTTCATAAATGGAGCTAAGCACATTTTGCAGTGTGTTTACCCATTGTTACCCATACTCCTTTTGCAGCCAATACAGCATCAATTTGTCTTGGGAATGACAGATACAAGTCCTGCACAGTGGCCATATGGCTTTTGAGCCATTCTTCTGGCAGAATAGTGGCCAGGTCACTGATGCTGATGGAGGAAAACGTTTCCTGACTCGCTCCTCCAAAACACCTCAAAGTGGCTCAATAATATTTAGATCTGGTGACTATGCAGACCATGGGAGATGTTTTTTTCACTTTCATGTTCATCAAACCACTCTTTCACCAATCTTGCTGTGTGTATTGGTGCATTATCATCCTGATACATGGCACCGCCTTCAGGATACAATTTTCTTACCAGTGGGTACACATGGTCTTCCAGAATGGTTCGGTAGTCCTTGGCAGTGACACGCCCATCTAACACAAGTATTGGGCCTAGGGAATGCCATTATATTGCAGCCCAAACCATCCCTGATCCACCCCCCATGCTTCACTCTGGGCATGCAACAGTCTGGGTGGTACGCTTCTTTGGGGCTTCTCCACACTGCAACTCTCCCGGGTGTGTGAAAGACAGTTAAGGTGGACTCATCAGAGAACAATACATGTTTCATGCTGTCCACAGCCCAAGATTTTCTCTGCTGGCACCATTAAAACCTGACGTTTGGCATTGGCACGAGTGACCAAAGGTTTGGCTATAGCAGCCCGGCCATTTAAATTGACCCCGTGGAGCTCCTGACAAAAGTTTGGGTGGAAACAGGAGAGTTGAGGTGCACATTTAATTCTGCAGTGTGCTGGGCAGCTGTGGTTTTATGTTTTTTGGATACAATCCGGGTTGGCACCCGGACATCCGTTTTAGGCAGCTTCCTCTTGCATCCACAGTTACTCCTGTTGGATGTGGTTCGTCCTTCTTGGTGGTATGCTGACATTACCCTGGATACCGTGGCTCTTGATGTATCACAAAGACTTGCTGTCTTGGTCACAGATGTGCCAGCAAGACGCGCACCAACAATTTGTCCTCTTTTGAACTCTGATATGTCACCCATAATGATATTTTAAGCAAAACTGTGCTATTACTCTGCTAACTAAACCTTCACACTCGGTGGAATCTGCAATTAATGAAGACTGGCCACCAGGCTGGTCAAATTTAGCCATGAAAGCTCCAACACAAAATTGGCCAGTGTTTCAATTTCACTGTCCAACCACTGTATATCACTTTGCCCTACAAAGGGGTGCATGGAGTCTATCTCAAAACCATAGGGAACAGACCCATTCATTTCTTTGAATTTGATTTTCCATTCTAGCCTGTCTGCCTTTGTAATCCTGCACATCTCACTTAAAACACACAAAATATGTGCCTTAAACACAAATTCTTAGTGATAATGATCCATTAAACCACTGTTCTGTTTTACTGCCTCCAAAGGTCCATGCAGTGAGAATCACCTAGATATCTTTTTGTGAATATACACATACATGCCTGCTGAGATCTTCCAACAAATTTCAAAGTGACATCTTGTAGAAATCCTGTCATCCAAGACACCAATAAACTCCTATAATCTTGTTGTCCTCGGGTGACTGCATTTTTTTTTTTTTTTTTTTTTTTTTTTTTTAGGAGTGGAGGAACCACTGTATAGTATATGGTTTCTGCAAGTATTCAGTAGGTTTTCTTAATATGGCTCAGTCAGGGTAGACTGTGAATGCCTCACAGGGCAGAATCACATACACTCAAACCCCCAATCATGCATTATGGGCCATTTTGAAAAACCAGTCTACACACGTCTTTTGACTGTGGCAGGAAAACAAGAGTATCTGGAGGAAACCAACCAAGCACAGGGAGAAGATGGAAACTGCAGGCATACAGACCTGAGGCCCCAGCCATGGAGGTGCGAGACAATAGTGCTAGAAACCATAATAATAAGAAGAAGTCAAGCAGAATAAGAACAAACAATTCTAAAGGCACTTAATGAATCTGGTAAGAGAGAGAAAATCTAGCTATATTAAGATTTTTTTTTAAGTTTATTTAATTGCAAATTTAAAAAGCAAACTGAATGAAAACAGTGAATACTCTAATTCAGTTACAAATGTATCCAAGGCACAGGTTGGAATACTACTTCTAATAAACATGAGAACAGACAGTAACCTTGCATACAGTATCTTGTGACAGTCATATGCTCATATACTGCGACATATACTCATATACTACCACGACCCCTAGTGGACAGTTTAACCTCACTAGGCGTATTACTGAACAAACGTGACTTGTAATGTTGGAGTTGTCTACGATATGAAATTTATTAATTTTCCAATAATATGTTTAGATTGACCCGGTCAAGGGCTCGAAGAAACCCAGGTAACAAGTTATCTGTTATCTATTTAGTGCAACTTCATAATAAAGTGAGTTTGCGGCTCAGCGTCCTAAAACTTTATTTATTTATTTATTTCATATACGGATAGGAAATAAAGACTAAACCATTTAGGCTATAAAGACTGCAATGCGATAGTTTTTGCTTAATTTGTCAGAACTGAAACCCTGCAGGACACAATATAAAGGAGTAAAGAAAAAAATTGTGGGTAAATTTTGGGTAGGAGTAAAAATATATATAAAACATGTGGGACTAAAAGGCCACGTTGATTAAATCAGAAACATACTGGGTACAAAGTCCAGCACCCTTAATGCTTTCATTTTATTAATCTTTAGTAAATGCTTTATCTGATATTGGGTCACATGGGTTTAATCACAAGTTTAATTTAAATGAAGTGACGGTTAGATTTATTTTTTAAAAATCACAAAAATATGCAGATAGTAACTATAAGAGGGAGCAGCATTTTATGCAAACAATTAATGTGGACAACATTTAAGAGTATCTTTCATGTATCATATTTTCTAATACAGTATTACACTACAGTATTTTTTCCACACTCGCCGTCCACTTTATTAGGAACACCCGTATACCTGCATGTTCATTCTTTTAAAAACGTTAGTTAAGAAGAAATTAAGTACAATTTCAGAAGCTGTTGACCTCCTGGGATTTTTACATATAACATATTGTATAGGTGTTCCTACTAAAGTGGTCAGTGAATATGAATTTCCGACATACTAGTACAGAATGTAACTACTGTATGAGTATTGAAAGGTCTTTTATTTTGGTGAGTGTCCAGCCGGTTCTCTGGTTTCTACGCGGGGACTTTGCCACTATTCTTGTTTTTAATTGGTCGCTTCCGACAGGCACGTCTGGCCATTCCGTGTTTGGATTGGGTACCTGTGGACGTACGTGTCCATGGCCGTGAAAAGGAAAACTCCACGATAAATCTCATTTAATAGGCGATTATGGATATGTAGTGTGTTTTATAGTACTTCTATTTACATATAAATACCAGGAAATTGAGGATAATATGGAGGTAAACTGAGAGTTTTCTTGGACTTAATGTTGAGTCGGTGCATTTAATGTTTAATAGCTACACTAGCTCACATTGCTAACTCTGCCACTGATGTTAACTCTGGATGCTTGTGCTGTCAGTAGCTTTTAAGCTTCTGTATGCAACTCAGCTGGCATATATCTATGTTTGAGTTAGTAGTTACTTTTCTGGGCAATTTTTTTTAGTTTCTTTTTTACTTGACATTTGATTTGATATTTGAGGCATTGCTTAACCCATTATGTTCTTAACATCATACTGTTATAGGTCTCACTAACACATTTTGTGTTGTTGCTGTTTTAGAATGTTCAAAATCTCCCTATTGACATTCAAACCAGCAAACTTCTCGGTAAGATCTCATTTATGTGAAACAAATAAAATTGTGCTTAATGTACATCCATATACAGTTTATGTACTGTACAGTGTACTGTATGTACGCATGTTTTCAGACTGGCTGGTGGACAGGAGACACTGTTCTCTGAAATGGCAGAATGCAGTGATGACCATCAGAGAGAAGATCAATGCCGCTCTCCAGGACATGCCGGAGAACGAGGAGATCAAACAACTGCTCATGGGCACATGTCAGTCACTTTTAGGTTTAATCAACCTAAATCTTGGTACCATGTGCGGCTATTTTCTCTATTATTTCTTGTGTGTAGATGGTATGATCAGGTACCGGACTGAATGGGTTGTTATGTTAAAGAGAAAAAAACACAACAGATTATAAGAGCTATTATGTACATAGGATTTGAAAATAGTCATGTTTAGATATAGCTTTATTCCTTTAGTCATTACTTGTAAGCACTTTATTCTGTTGTGATGAATCCGGAGCCCATCCCAGGAACACTGGGCAGGGGACGTTCTGGATGGCATGCCAGTCCATCTTGGCATTACGCACACGAATATTCATATTTTTTTCTGTGAGATTTCACAGCATACACAACTTTATCTATTTTAATCGATTACTATTAATCCATCATTGTGTATTTTCTTGTTTTAATGCAGATATACACTATTTTCATTGCCTTCGGATAGTGGAAATACTAAAGGGAACAGAAGCCTCATCCAAAAATATATTCGGCAGGTATTCCTCACAAAGGATGAAGGTGATTGCAGACATTTGACTAGTCTCTGTGACATAAACATATAACATGTATTTAACTCATTTTTGTTAACCAATAGGACTGGCAAGAAATAGTGTCCTTGTATGAGAAAGATAATGCATATCTAGGTGAGTTAAGATCCAAGTGGTTTTATACACACATTTCTGTGTGTTCTTGGTATAATGTATTTAAACACTGGTGCAAAACATCACGTTTGTGTTGGATATGATATATGTGTACGTCTAGCGGAGCTGGCCAGTCTGCTGAGCCGCAGTGTAAGCTACGAGGGCCCTGCTTTGAGGAAACAGGTGGCTAAAGCACAGCAGTTGCAGCAGGAGCTGAGCAGGAGGGAGCTGGAGTGCCAGAGTGGAGCTGCAGACATGAGGGAGCGTTACAATGCAGCCTGCAAGCAATACGGCATTAAGGTGAGTATATACTTAAGAGTTAATGCTTTGTTTGAGAACTGAGAGAACTATAGTGAGTCAGCACATAGGAAGACATAGAAAAGTAAGTTACTGAATTTACACATTTACTGACATTAAAAAAAAAAAAAAAGTTTAAAATTCAATTCAACGAGAATTCCTGTGTACAATCCTTTCAGATGTTTGCTTACTCTTAGGACAAAATCAGTAAACAAAAAAAATTGTACATCTTATGTGTTAGATGTCTTTTTCTTTTTGTTACATTATGCCTCATTTATCAAGTTGGATACAAAATGTCTTTGTTAAAATCTTTGTATTGGTTTGAATTTGCACATAGGACAATCTAGTAACCCTAAACTTTATCAAAGTCAAATCATGTCATTTGTATGGATGGTCACATTTTTATGCTCAGATTTTTCCGTGGAGTTTAAATAGCTTATTTCTTATCACAGTTATAGCATTTAGAAGACATCTTTATCCAGAGTAACTTACAGAAGTGCTTTGGGTCTCTATCAAGAAAACATCCTCAAGCTATAGTAGTTCACTAAAGGGATGAAGATCTCCCTTGAGATAATGATCTAAGATGGAGTATATTATTGATTGATAGTAACTATATAAAGGTGAGCTCATAAAGACTAGAAGTACTAGATGGTCTGGTTCAAATATTTCTACTATTGTTGATCCTTTTTAAGTTTCACACACAACAGTCTTTCTAGTTCACTCAAAGTAGTGAAAAAAATTCTAACGAGGCAGTTGTTCTGCAGATGGAAATGCCCTGATGAGAAAGGTCTGTGCCAAATTAAGTGGATTGAGTTGACAGAAACTTTGTACAACTGTGGGGAGCAGCATACATCCCTTCATGACCCCATTTTGTCCATCTTCTAAAGGCTACTTCCAGCATAATAATGCACCATGTCACAAGCAAAAGTCATCTCAAACTGGTTTCATAAGCATGACAATGAGCTCACTGTTTCTCAGTGGCCTGAGTCTCAGTCATAAAGCAATCACAAATTACAAAGGAATGTTTCCAACATCATGTGGAATCCATGCCATGAAGAAGTGAGAGTTCGAGAGCAAAGTGAGGCCCTACCCAGTATTAGTTTAGTCTTTCTTATAAAGTGTTCTGTGATTATGTTTATGACATGCCTGGTGTGCTGATCACCTGTGAATGTTTTTCTTCTGTTTTGCTTAGTGAAGTAAGGTGACAAGAAACTTGGTAAACTCCTGTTTAGAAAGTAAAGTGAGAATTACACTTAAATTATTTAAACGCCGTTCCTATAAATGTACCATTGTTTAGGTTGTTTTGTTAGGTTATTTGTAAGAACTGTATTGCTGAAATGGTTAACTGCAAGTCTGAACTAAAAATGACCTTTAGTTCAGTAGTAGTTCAGAAAAAGTCTGAACTTTCATAACGATTAATTTATTCTCAGTTAAAATGCAACAGTTAATAAGAGAACTTAGCACATAATTGATCAAAGGAATATTGTGAACCTCCCCAACCTTTTGCCACAAAATTGAAAGTACACAACTGTCTAGGACAGGGGTCGGCAACCCGTGGATCTTTCATCCCTCTGCTGCGGTGAAAAATAAATAATGTGGCTTTGGAAAATAAATAATGTGTATTTCATTCAAATTTATTTTAGTTCATTAGTTTTTTTTAATGTAATTATAAATTTGAAGAATTGGTGATCTTGTAATGATCTTGTAACATTAAAATAAAACGTGTTTAATTTTTTGTTGCTCAAAATATGCGTCACAACCGCTGATGTGCAACACCTGCCGGCATTCGATGTATTGAGCTTTTCGACCCCTGGAATTTATTCAGGTTGACAGCTGACTGCATGCTCCAGTACACGTGATAAAAGGATGACGGCACACAGAAGCAGATGACATTTTTGGTTTGCTTCATGTGGATAATTTTAGTTGTGCTTTTTATTTATGTATACGCGGAGGACTCAAATAGACATTAAGTATTTTGTTTGAAAGTAACCTTCAACCCAGCGTCTTTTTCACAAAATGTTTTTGTTGCATGCAGAAATAATTGTGGCTCCCAGTGTTTTCTTTTCTGTGAGAAAATGGTCCAAGTGACTCTTTGAGTGTTTAAGATTGCCGACTCCTGGTCTAGGATGACTTTGTGCACGACTTTCATGTTTCCCTTCCCTGGAACAGAGTGGCCCAAACCTGTTTTAGCATGACGATGCCCCAGTGCAAAATGCAGTAGATGAAGTCCTCAAGCAGTTTGCACAGAGCCCTGACTTCAACCCCACTGAACACATTTGGGATTAATTTGAACCCCGACTTTGAGTCAGGCCTTCCTGCCCAACCTAACTAATGCTCTTTCGTCTGAATTTCCAACAGCCAAATTCAACAATCTAGTGGAAGCATTTGCATCAGCTTGCATATTTGGTTGTGTTGGGCAGGTATCCAGATATGTATTGCTGTATGGTGTATGTCTACAAGCAAACATGCAAACTGATTCTTATAGCAGATCTGCAAATTATGAAACATTGATTTTGGTGATGGTGGCGTAGTGGTTAACACTGTGGCCTCGCACCTACAGGGTCCTTAGGTTTGGTTTCCTCCATGTAGTCTGGCTTCCACCCACAAACCAAAGACATCCAGGTTAGATTAATTGGCATTCCCAACTTGCCCGTAGTTTGTGTGCGTGTACACCCTGCGAAATTGTAATTTTTCGAAATTATAAATGCAAATTACACACTGATGTGACTTTTTCAGGGGGAGAATGTGGCGAGAGAGTTGCAGGCCCTTGTTAAGGATTTACCCACTGTATTGGAGGAAACGGGGAGACAAGCTGCCAGGCTGGAGGAAGTGGTGAAGCTTTACACAGCATTCACTAAGTTTGTCTGTGACTGGTGAGTGTCATTATGACTGTTTAGAAATAAAAGCTTTAACAATTCAAAGATAATTTATTGTTATACACACCATCACTTCTAATTTTTATATATTAAATTAGTTTTAGATTATTTGCTTAGCTTCAAAACATGGTTGCCACCCCTTCGAGACAAATAAGTAACCACACCTTCATAAACAAGCCTAAAACATACTATAAACATAAAGTTTAACATATGTTTTATATATATATATATATA
>JAAGKR010001685.1:0-43742 GCA_011419295.1 Clarias macrocephalus
ACACACACACACCCCTCACTCTCACTCTCTCTCTCTCTCTCTCTCTCTCTCTCACACACACACACACACACACACACCCCTCACTCTCTCTCACTCTCTCTCTGAGCCCGACCTCCTGAGTGGACTGAAGTGTCTCTGAACATGCTTAGAGCGCGCGCGTAATGACGCACGGACTTCACACAAGTAGTACACACTGGGGGGGGCGACAACAACAATAACAACAATAACAACAACACTGTAGGTAAGAATCCTCAGTAGAAACCTGAGAACTTTACATGGGAGAGCTGAGGAGGACCTGAGGGCAGAGACATAGAGGAAAGGGTTTTATTATCAGACTGGAATGGAAATACAAACTTAGTCAGGGTTAAAAAAAATAAATAAATAAATAAATAATTTTTTAAAAAAGTGACTTAGTGTCCAAAGTAGCCTTAGGGGTTCTCAAACTTTTTTTTTTTTTTTTCCAGATTTTCAGAAGACAGGAACCTTTCCAACTTTACAAGACACAAACAAACAAACAAACAAAAAGCCTTGGCACAAATGGATGTTTCAGCTCTTCAAAAAATATTTCTACATGTGGAACAAATAAAGTATTTTGCTTTTCTCCCCCTTTTCTTCTTTAATTTAAGTCAGAGTAGGCAGCACGGCGGCTTAGTGGTTAGCGCTGTCGCCTTGCACCTCCAGGGTCCGGGTTCGACTCAGTGTGCATGGAGTTTGTCATGTTCTCCCCGAGCTTTGCTGGGGTTCTCCAGTTTCCTCCCACAATCCAAAGACACTCACAGGTGTGAGTGTGTCTATGCGTGTGTGCCCTGCGATGGATTGACACCCTGTCCAGGGTGCACCCCGCCTCGTTTCCTAAGTTTTTTTTTTTTGCTGGCTCTTATTTACACATAAATGAGCACTAACATGGACAACGCCACTGCTGCTGTCACACACATCATCTCATTTCACACTCCTTTGTTCAATCATACTGTAGCTACATGCCATATCTTTCCCTCTAATGCCCTCACTATACATTTGAGATTTTTCTAATATGAATTTTATTTATTGTAACTGTATATTGTATATTTCTATGTTTGTATATTTGTATATTCTTTTTCTAGTGCAATTTGCTCTTCTTACCTCCTTATTGGAATAGTGATAGGACGGTCCCAGGTTCAAAAAGTCGCTTTGCATAAGAGCGTCTGCCAAATGCAATAAACGTAAATGTAAACATAAACGTTATTCTATCTCATCTTTTGTTTTTAAGGTCACAAACAGTCATATAAAGATTTCACTGCATATTCTCTGTATATGGCTAGTGACAAATAAAAGTTTAATTTGATTGGTTGATTGAGTGATTAACACTACCATCATCAAGGGTTTGATTCGCCTGTGTGCGTGGAGTTTGCATGTTCTCCTCATGCTTGGTGGGTTTCCCAAACCGGATACTCCGGTTTCCTTCCACACCCCAAAGTTTAAACTTATCCAGATTAGTTTTTACAGACTGGCATTTCCAAATGGCCCGTAGTGTGTAAAGCAGTGTGTGCCCTGCGATGGATTGTTACCCCATCCATTGTGTACCCCGCCACATCAGTTGTGTTTGAGCAAGGAAATCTCTAACCCATCCCGGTGCACTGACTTACAGTATAGAGAACTTTATCATCCAGCCCATATGTCCTCTCTTGAAGCAGAGGAATTACCAATTCCGAGTTGAAAGTCTGGAAGAATTTAAGCACCTTGAACCTTAACTACAACTTAAACACCTTTGTGTATGGCTGCCAGCTTGATATGCTCATTTAGTGCAGGAATTACAGTACAGAGGTTTATATATACAGAAATATATACACAAGAAAAATGCATGTTAGGAATAATATTGCTTAACCGAAATTTAAAACAAGGTTTTATTGGTATCCTTTTTTTTCTTATAGTAAAACACAATGCTGTACATTATATACTGTAGAAGGACTAGATGGAGATTTGCTAACATTTCTAGATTTAACCTCTCATGGAGGTTTTCAAATAGAACCTGCTATAGATTTCTATTATATAGATTTTGATATTCTATTTCTATTTCTTAAAATATTTTTTTGGTATTTTGGTCCGTCGATGTGTGATCCAGCACATCGAGAGGCGGATGCTCCCCACCCTATATACAGATATACTGTATATCTGTCATTTCTTTGGCAGTTATTTAATGAGTCAGGTTGCCAGGTCGATGCCCGGTTGTTATTCATACAGTATGGGCAATTCAGGAATGCCAGTTTTGCCTAACCTGCACGTCTTTGGACCGTGGGAGGAAACTGGAGAACCCGGAGGAGACCCACCAAGCACACAGACCAGAGGTGGGATTTGAACCCCGACCCTGGCGGTGCAAGGCGACAGTGCTGACCACTAAGCCACCATGCCGCTGCTATGGATAGTACAAACCTTTAACTATTCAATAAAACATTTATAGCTAAATATTTTGTAGCTATGCTTTGAATAAAGTCCACAGTTGTAGTGAGTTTACTTTCCAGGTTTTTTTTTCTGTAGTTCTCACTCATATCAGAGAGAGATCCCTTCCGATGACAAGTTTTTTTTTTTTACCCCAGACATGTTTGCATTTGTTATTGCAAATGTGTGCTCATTGACAGATTCTTGAAGATTTAGTTTTTGTCCGTGAAGCTTGCTCCGAGGCTCGCTGACGAGCTGATGATTCTGATCAGCTGTTCCACAGAACAAAGGACTCCTCTGTAACTGTTAGTGCTCTCAGCGGCGCAGTTGTTCTGAATCTGAGAACTAGAGTGAGGGTCTCCAGCCCTCCTTCTGCAGGCTTCAGCTCCAAACCACATCTAACACACTTGATTCTGCTAATCAAGCTCTTCTGGAGACACTAATCAGGATCTAAAAGTGGATCGGATGTTTTAGATTAGGGTTGGAACTCAAGTCTGTGGGAAGCTTTCGAGGAGGATGAGGAGGAGGAGGAGGAGGAGGAGGGGTGGAGATCCATGCACTAGATTTCAAGGCTAAATAGATTAATTCATGTTATTAATACCTCATGCAAATGTATTTACATTCATGTCATTCGTCTTGTGTATGTTACAAGGGTAAGAACTTATATTATTGTATTTTGCATCACTTTTATCATGTTGTCTAAGGAATGCAGATGTAAATGATCGGCTATCGCTGGTGCTGATCATGTTTTTCCACTTGGGCAATGAATATACAGTATAACATACTTACAGACTATATAGCTGACTATTTTTGGGTTAAACTTTTTGCTCCAGAGCCATTTACTGGCTCTGTGTCAGATCTGAACTCGCAACCTTAAAAGGACAGAAGGACAAAACCTTAACCACTAAGCTTCTACTTCTCTACTACACAATATATATACATACATACACACACACACTGATCAGTCATAACATTATGGCCATCCGCCTAATATTCAGTAGGTCCACCTTTGCCACCCTAACAGTAATTACCTGTGTATTCTGACACCTTTCTACTGGAATCAACGTTAACCTTTTCCTACAGTAGCTCTTTTATTGGAAAAGCCTTGGCCACCCATGCCCATGTCACCAGTTATTTTTCTTGAATTACTTTTGGTATGTTCGGACAACTGCAGACCAGAAACATCCCACAAGAGCTGCAGGTTTGGAGTTGCGCTGACCCAGACCCATTACAATTTGGCCCTTCTAACAGTAGCTACAGAAGCTTCTCACGTTACAATGGCAGCTGGAAGTGGGTGAGATATATTAAGCAGCAAGTGAACCTTTTTTTTCTGAAGTTGGCATAAGTAGCATAAGGATTTGAGTGACTTTGATAAGGACCAAACTGTCTTGTGACTTGTGGTCCTGTGGGATGTTTCTTACCTGCAATGGTCAGGACCAAACAAACCTAATCCAAGGAAGGAAAACCGGTGAACTGGCGACCGGGTCATGGGCGACCAAGGCTTACTAATGCACATGGGGAGCGAAGGGTGGCCCATGTAGTCCGATCCAATAGAAAAGCTACTGTAGCCCAAATTGATGAAAAGGTTAATGCTGGTTGTGGGTTAAGGGCCTTCCTCAAGGTCTCAACAGCGGCAAATTGGCAGTGCTGTACCCCCCCCCCCCCCCCCAGTAACCCAGAGATTTAATCGTTTGAGCTATCACTGACCTGTTCATTCATACATTCATCGTCTATAACACTTTATCCTGTATGCAGGGTTGCGGGGGGCCTGAAGCCTTTCCCAAGAGATCCCAAAAGGGGAAGTACACCCTGGTCAATCCATTGCAGCCCACACGCACAATGGGCAATTTGGGAATGATAATTGGCCTAATCTGTATGTTTTTGGATTGTGGGAGGAAACTGGTGCAACTGTTGTGTTTTCACAGCATAACTTCTCTTTTCTATATACAGCAGCACATGCCTTCTACATGTCAATGACAGATTTTTACATTTTTTTAATTCAATAAAAAGCAATGTGGGCAGCTCAGCGGTAAGCACTGTTGCATTGCATCTTCAGGGATTGGGGTTTAAATCTCATCTCTGGTGTGAGGGCTTCCTCCAGGGTCAGTCCAATGATATGCATTATAGGCTGATTGGTGTTTCCAAAATGCAGTTGCCTTAGTGACATAGTGTGTACTCTCACAATATCATGTGCCCTTTACTTTTACACAGGGTAAATCTGTAAGAAAAATTAATGAATAAATAAATAGTGACATAGAATTTAAGTTTTTACCCATTTATATGATCATGTTAAAAAAAAATATATATATATATAATAAAATTATATATTATATGGTATATTATTATATTATATTATATTAATTATATATTATATGGTAATTTTTTTTACTTTTATCCTGTGTGGACAAACACAGCACCAACTTCTCTGAGGTGTCTCCTGCGCATGCGCAAGCTTAAAGGACACGTGTGTCGGAAGCTTCTCTGCACTAGCAGCCTCGCCATGGAGGATAAAATAAACCTGGATTTGGAAGACTTTTCTTCGGAGCCATTTTTGGAGACGTTAATTAAGGAAATAACAGAGCAAGACCCTTCATTTCTGATCGGGATTTTCGTTGCTATAGCTGTTGTTGTTATCACAATAGGTAAGCAAGCGTACTCGTAGAGAATGTTTGGGCCTCGTAGCAACGTCGACAGGAAATACCGCTCACAATCGTTTTCGGGCAAATCTTACTTTCAGGGCTGTGATTGGCTGACAGAGGAGCTGTTTGGCTTAGTAGAGTATAAGCAAGTTGTTGATTTGTTCTGAGAGTAGCGCATTAGCCAATCACAGTGCAGAAGGAGGGATTTGTCGGAATACGGGTAGGGAAGAAAGCTGGCATGCAAGTTTGTATTCTTTTGACCGAAAAACAACATATTTGGGACTGTTACGTAAATAAACTATCCTGTGTGTGCATTGCAGTATTTTTAAGATTTTTCTTGGTCACCAAGAAGACAAGAAATGCTGTGTTGCTGGTTGGTTTAAGTGACTCTGGAAAAAGTCTGCTCTTCAGCAGGGTGAGGAGGAAGAAGAAATAAAAAATAAAATATGCCTCCATTTATTGCATTAAAAATTTAATTTAACAGGTTATTTGTGTTTCCAGCTTCTGACAGGGAAGTTTATTAAAACTGTGACCTCCACAAGTGAAAGCAAAGCAGCCTACAGAGCAAAAAACGAGAAGGTAAAACACAAAGACACAAGTAGGGTGGGTGAGGACGTGGCGCAGGTGGGGTGAAGACGTGGCGCAGGTGGGGTGAAGACGTGGCGCAGGTGGGGTGAAGACGTGGCGCAGGTGGGGTGAAGTCGTGGCGCAGGTGGGGTGAAGACGTGGCGCAGGTGGGGTGAAGACGTGGCGCAGGTGGGGTGAAGACGTGGCGCAGGTGGGGTGAAGACGTGGCGCAGGTGGGGTGAAGACGTGGCGCAGGTGGGGTTGTCTGAATTATTTCAGTGTTTCAGAGATTTAGATGCTTTTTTTGTGTTGTAACCACAGACCACCCGCTGGACCCTTGTGGACACTCCTGGTCATGATAGTCGAAGAGCTCAGGTTATTGACAAGTTCAAGGATTCTGCCAGGTAAAACGGCGTAAGATTAACTATTCCAGGTTTTGTGTATGGATGTGTACCATAACATTATGACCACCTGTCTAATATTGAGTAGGTCCCACCTTTGCCACCGAAACAGTAATCATAATGAATTTTATTTTTAATGCACTTTATATTTGAAGCAAATCTACAAGCGCTACAAATTATTTCAACCCAAAAGCTCTGATAAAAAAAAAAAAAAAAAATTTTAAAGACCAGATTTAAAATCAACAGTCTGTGGCATCCTCTATGACCTGTGTGTTCTGGCACTTTTCTACTGGAGCCAGCATTAACCTTTTTTTCAGTGTGAGCTACACTATCTCGTCTATTGGATCGGACTACACGGACCAGCCTTGGCCAGTTCACTGGTTTTCCTTTTTTGGATCACTTTTGGTATGTCCTGACCGCTGCAGCCTGGGAACGTCCCACAAGAGCTTCAGTTTTGGAGTTGCTCTGACTCAGTTGTCTAGCCATTATAATTTAGACCTTCTCACAGTAGCTACATTTTCAGTATCTAGTTACAGTGTTGACTGGAAGTGGGAGGAATATATTGGGCAGCAAGTGAACCTTTTTTCTTTTTTTTTTTTGAAGTAGATGTGTTGTAAAAAAAAAAAAAAAGAGGGCAAGCATAATAATTAGAGTGACATTGACAAGGGCCAAATTGTCATGGCTAGAGGATCTTAAAATCAAGATTAACAATAAGAAATTAATTATGGAATAGAATAAGAATAAAATATAGAAAAACTTTAGGGGGAAAAAAGAGAGCAAAATATAAAAATATATATATTTGAAAAACACTTGGACATAGGGAAACTGTTGTGTAAATTGACAGAATTTAAATGAACAGGTTTGTCCGCGATGTTCTCGCCTTCTTCTGGACGTTTGTCAGCGCCAAAACCCTTACACGGAAGCACTTTCTTTCCCACCCCACCTCCCCCCCGATTTTCTCCCTAATTTAAACCTAGGCGGTTCCCACCCATCATCTGGGAACTCCCACATCAAGGCTACAGCTACCAACCAGGGAGGGCGAAGCCCATCACGTACTTCCACCGATCGCATCTTTTTGAATTGATTGTTCGTCCACATACTTTTGATCACACAGTGTATGAGAAAACAAGGACAGTAAGTTTTTAGGTTAACGTAAAAATGTAAAAATCTGTATTGTTAAATTTATGTGGTGTGGTTAATTTATGTAGTTGCATGTATGTAGCACCTTGGTCCTGGAGGAATGTTGTTTAGTTTCACTGTGTACTGAACTGTATATGGTTGAAATGACAATAAAAGCCTACTTGACTTGACTTGACTTGATGCAACCTGACTGGGAATCACATTCTAACCTCCGTCAGCTTTTTGCCTCCTGGACGAGTGATTTTAATAAATCTTGTTGTAAATTCTATAAATTAGAAACATTTGTCACAATGTTAAGGTGCTAATGGTAATTAATGTCAAGTGGAAGTTACTTCTTCATAGACGTATGACTGAGGTCGACCGCTTGTCCCTGTGTCCTCAGAGCGATCGTGTTCGTGGTAGATAGCGCTATTTTCCAGAAGGAGGTAAAGGACGCGGCTGAGTTCCTCTACTCCCTCTTGACGGACAGCGTAGTGATTGAGAACACTCCGACGTTGCTCATAGCCTGCAACAAACAAGGTACGTTGAACAATGTAGTTTCTAACACTAACCCAGTATTGTTTTTATTTATTTATGAGCTTCTTTTTTTTTTATATCCGTTTATCATAGCACGCTTTAAGTAAGTGATGCAACAAAACGATTTAGTACTCTGCACGTCTTTAAACAATATTCTGTAGTAAAATAAATCTACAGTAATTATATAAAAAATTTTAACATTTCAGGATGTGCAATTTTAGAGAAAAATAATGAATGACAGGGTGACGCCAATTCTGAAGCGAAAACTGAATCCTAAACCGACTAAAATGGATGGATTTAATTACACTAATGATGGGTGGATTATTAAGATCAACACTGATCTATATTTAAATTCAAATTTTATTTGTCACATACACAGTCGTACACAGTACGATATGCAGTGAAATGCTTAGGCGACTGCCTGTGACCTTAACCCAAAGACTATTAATAGGAATAATAAATATGAAAAACAAAATAGAAAAGAAAAGTTACTTTATCTAAGAAAGAATATCTATATAGGAAATAAATATTAAAACAAAAGTAAATTTGAAAAAAAATATATATATATAGAAGTAAATTTAACTAAGAAAGAATAAATTTAACTATGAAAGAATAAAGTATCTGTATAATACAAATTATACACTATAAGAAAGATGTAAGAAAATCTAAGAAAAATAAGAAAAACCTAGCTGTACAATAGAACATATAGAATTGTGAAAATGAACAGTGAGTATTGTGGTATAACGGATATAAAATTAAGCTTAGGAAACTGCTGAATTTATGTTTTGGCCCAGAACACATGGAGCTCTAGAGTGACATGAAAACATTAAAAATGCAGTTTTCAACTATTTCTAATGTGATTCTACTGATTGCTTGCTTAAACTCCTCTTCCTCGTGTGTGTGTGTGTGTGTGTGTGTGTGTGTGTGTGTGTGTGTGTGAGACAGACAACACCATGGCTAAATCGGCTAAACTGATTCAACAGCAGCTGGAGAAAGAGCTGTAAGTGTTCACCTTTTTGAAGTACTTTGATTTTCAGTCAACTCGGTCGCAGTCACCCCCTGTGCAATCAGGGTTTACATGAGATCTGGACTAAACTTGTTAATGACTGCTAGAGCTCTTCTTTGAGAACCTCATGAAAAAGACTAAAGGCCTAGGAACTTGTTGGGAATAATATCTCAAGTCGTGTTGTTGTGATGGCATGTCATGTTACCAAAAAAAAGAAAAGTTTCCATTCAGGAAAGTTGTGCAAAAATAATTAGTTTAGGAAAATTAGAACTAATTAGGAAAATTTATTCTAAAAAAAAAAAATTTTTTTTTGTATATTCCTTAAATATCCACTATATAAAAGAACAATTGTTTGCACTATTTACTATTGATGGTGCTGTTTATAATTTCCCAAATAAAAACACTTAAATTGCAAGTAAATTGTAAGAAGTTAAAAAAAAAAAAAAAGTAGTAATGTTAGCGGTTAGATGAGAGCTTTCCTCACCATTGGTGTCCTTATCAGCCACATTGAATGGCAATTTCCAACCAAAATGATTGATTCTTTTGGTAGAGTAATTATCTTAGTTAAACCAGTGCCATTGTACCGAACTGTACCTGCACTGATCAGACATAACACCGATTATAATTAATTATATTCCAGTAAACTGGTGATCGGGTCATTTATGCCTGTGGGGGAGAAAAGGACCTCCTGTCTGGTCCAGTCCCACACCAAAGCCAATGTCGCACAAATTGCAGAAAAAAAGGTCTTGTGGAAGGATGTTTTTTGGTGGCACAAGTGGAACCTACACAATCTCATGCTCAATGTTGTAAGGTTTTAATGTTATGGCTGATAGTTTACAACATAACTGTATTTCAATACAGGCATTTGCACCCAACTACAGTATTAGCACTATAGTGACTACTTACAGGACACTCTTTAAACACTACGCATGAATCCTTCAGCTACAAGCAGTAGAGTTCGCTTAAAAAATCTGATATAAAAAAAAAAAAAAATTTGTACAGTACATGGCCGTCAAGTTGGTACACTCAGACCGATTGAATCCTTTGTGTCGGCTTCACAGAACCACTCTGAGGGTGACCCGCTCTGCAGCCCTCTCGTCTCAGGACGGCTCGGTTCAGTCCACGCTGTACCTCGGAAAGAAGGGCAAGGACTTCGAGTTCTCCCAGCTGTCCATGCAGGTGGAGTTTGTGGAGTGCAGCGCGCACGGCAAGAGCGAGGACGGGGACGCCCAAATCGATGCTTTGGAGAAGAGTTTAGCCAAATTATGAACGGTCATGAGCATAACAGGTTGTGGTTAAAGACGTACACAGCTGAAACAATGTGTATGAATTTAAAGTCTTTCATTACGCGGCTTTTGAGTCAGTATTATTTTTCTTTGTTTTATTTAGGCTTGTGTACATCAGCTGACCTAGAACCATTCTCATAAAAGCCTGTTTGTCTGATTTTGAGTTTAATAAGGGACTCGTCTCCAAAACATTCACACACGTTTATTTATTTGGACTACACGAAGTTCTAATTTAACACCACAGAGTGCTATTTATACTGTGATGTACCGCACCACCAGTTTACTGTGTCGTAATACATCTTTGTATTTTCTCCACGCCTGCTTTCGTGCCTTACATCTGGAACGCTGACAGCGTGATTGTGGGAACTCATCAGGCTCGAGCTCCTGCTGAAAGCTGTAAATAAACAGTCTGATTTTTTTTTTTTTTTTTTTTGCATGCTTAACTTTTAATCTGTGTGTCGTGCACTCATTTCCACAAGCTTCATTAAATCTAGTTCTTTCCCTCTAATTGTAGATTTAGGCCAAATCTAAAGACATTTGGACACTTTTTGTTTAACTCTGCTGGTGCATGAAGTACAAATCACGCTTCGACACTGTTTAGGGTTGAAGGGTTTAACGCTACACTTCGGTTCAAACCTCTCTCTCGCAAATCTCCAAACACTGCCTCACTCGCTCAGCTTCATGAAGTTAAACGTAAAAAGTAAGAAAACGGCTTCAGTCGAGACACTTCAGAACAAAATGTCTATAATTCAGTCCACACTCGGACACGTAAAATCCAGCGCTTTCAACCTGAATCGGATTTACTGAGGACCAGGACATTCATTTGCCAAGGCAAATCTGTACAGTTTAAACACACTCTTTGGGTGTTTATAATATTCACAGCGTGAAGTCTTCAGCTCTGATACATCAGAACGTATTTCAAAATCCAAAGACAAATCACGGGTTTATATTAAATTGTTTATTCTATTACACTGTTCCCATGGCAACAGCAATTCAGGCACTTTTACTATAGATGTGCCTCAAAGACTGTTAATAAACTTCTGATTTCTCGCTTGTTTCGGACATTAAAAAAAAAAAAAAAAATCAAGCAACAATAATAGCGCTAAGTGGTTTCTCCAAAGTCAAACCCTTGCTGAGAAACATCTTCAGTCGCCAGTAGAGCACTCTGTAGCTATTATGACCTGCTGGAAACGTGATGTACATCTTCTGGCAATGTTTCTGAGGAATCTTCCCCATTCCTCTTGGGCAATGGCCTCTAGTTCAGAAAGCTTCTTGTGTTTGCGTGCTCCTACGTTTATTATTATTTTTTAAATACCACCAAGGATTTCCTGTTGGATTCAAGTCATTCAACCGTGATGTGATGGTCGCTCTAGAACCCTCAGGGGTTCATCTGAAACCGAGCCTCGGAGGAGCTCGAGGTATGTTTGGGATCATTGTCCTGTTAGAAGTTTCAGCTTCCTCACAGATGGCATGACGTTTTCTTCAAGGATTTCCTGACACTTGATTGAATCCATCTTGTCCGCTACATGCTGCAGGTTTCCAGTGCCAGAGGAAACAAAGCAGCCCCAGAGCATCACCGAGCCATCGCCATTCTTCAGGCTTCATTCTTACTCCTCCAGACATACAGCTAAATTCATAGGCCCGACAAGTTTAAGCTTTGTTTCATCAGTCCGTAGAACAGAATTCTCTTTTTATTATTGTTTTTAGAATATTGACGATGACTTTTCTTGTGTTTTTGGGTCGGTAGCGCGGTACATCTTGGCGTGACCTTCAGTGTTCAGTATGCGCTGTGTGAAACTTGAGTGCCTGCTGCCACCAAATCTTTCTGTCGGGGCATTGCGTCAAGTCAATCGAGGGTTTATCTGGGAATCTGGTAGCAGCAGGTGATGGTCAATGAGCTCTTCTCTTTAACTTTATCGGCAACTCTTTTGGCTGAACCATTTCTGACACGCAGTCAAACATCCCCATCAACAAATCCTTAAAAATTTGATGCGTCCTAATCAAGTAAGGCATCTAATTAGTTGCATCAGATGTGCTCGAGTCAACACCTTATTTACAAATTTGTGCTCTAATGAGGGGTTTTATTCAGGGGGTGAATAATTCTGAAACTGCAGTAATCGTTAAAAGGTGCCGTTTGTGTTGAATTTGGAGGAACCACTTGTTAAATTAGTTGTGTTGAGCTATTTAAATTGCTCTTGTTTCATTGATTTATTACAAACAGCTGCAAGTTAGTCATTTTTGCCAAAAAAACTAATTTTCAATGGGGGCTGAATAATTTCGAGTGTAACTGTAACTATAAATGGATGGCATGTATAATGTATCATTCTTTAATTATTAAATATAAAGTTTAATCATTGGCATTGTCAAATGTTAAAAGAAAAAAAAAAAACAAGAAAATGAAAACACACTCCATCTTGGTAATATTAATTCTACTTTTTTTTTCCTCCGGCCCGATAGGAATTAATTTTCATTGTAAATTTGACGGCTGTAAACCTTTTAATAATGTAAACATTAGGTAAATATTAGTGTAATCACTGCATCTGATCTGTTTCCATCTTATTAGAATAAATATATTCTTTCTGCAGATGCCTCATGTGGGGGTCTCATTAGGTGACTTGAGGAGTTTCCTGGAAATTAATTTGGCTTCTGTTCCAGATCGGTAAATTCCACGAGAACAAACAACTCTCTGGGTCTCTGGCTGAGGACGGGGGACTGAGTGCCTCGCCATTTCACACGTAGTAAAGCATTTAACCAATCATAGACAATACCGAGTTCTTGTAAGCAATCATAACGCAGACGGAGGGATTTACTGGAAAAGATGAGAAGCTTGACCCAACCTCAACCTTGGAGAAAAAAATGTTATATTTCATTTGGCAGACACCCTTATGCAGAGCGACTTACATTTTTGGTATACATGTGAGCAGTTAAGCGCCTTCCTACTGAAGGTCCCCAATAGTGGGAACTTGGTGGTACTGGGTTTTGAACCAACAACCTTCTGATCACCAGTCCAATGCCTTGAACACTGAGCTACACCTGACCCTTGAATCAGAATGGATTCAAATCAGGTTGAAGCAAACGTACCTACTGATCATTTTCCTATAAAACCATTCCACTGCGTACAAGTCTTTTTAAAATAAGTTTGAACTACATCTATTTAAATGGTTCTTGTTTTTCAAGAAACAGAGTGCAATCAATAAAATCGTTTTTGCCTAAAACTTCACAAAACCAAAAAAGTAGAAATTGAATGCTTAATGCAAAACACTACAGGTTCATTATATCCCATTTTGGATTGAACCAGATACCTGACCTGGGGACTGAAACCGTTAAGTTTGTAGGCAAAAAAGTGCTCTAAAGCAGGCTAAAATGCCGATTTCCACAGCTTTTGGTGGTGTTTGAAGCTTCTGAGGAGTACAAGTGCAGGTGTCGCAGGAAAAAAAACTTCCACAACAATCCACAGGTTACACAGCATTTCAGTGTTTATTAGACTTTAAAACCTTTATGAAAAATAGCTGCTCAAACTAAATCACACATTAAACATTAGCGCTATTGGACTGAATCTAATGGAAATTGGCAATGTCCAAAAATGAAATCGAATTGACAGTCCATCTATGATTCACAGCTCTTCAAGCTTTATATATTTTAACTCTGTACCATGTGCAGATCAGAAGCGTTGGTGTACACAGAGTACAGATTACTAGAGCTGAGGGGATGAGGGGAAAAAAAAAAAACCTGATTCAGTTACAAATTGTCATGCTATTGTATGGCAATTCACATACTGCCAAAGCGACAGCAGAATCAATTTTTTTTTTAAACTGATGCCCGACTTGTACTGTAACCGTGCCTAAGAAAATACATCTCACATGTCAAATGTAACAGTGTGTCGTTTCTATGCCTTTAAAACACAATGGGAATCCCGGACACATTTGTGTGTCAGAGCTGTTTTCCACCGCATTGGTCTGTGAACTGTGTTTTGTTGTGGATTCTGAATTAGGATTATTCAAAATCAGGACAGTTTAACATTACAGACATCATCGTGTTTCACCCCCACATGCTCTCACACATACAATATACTGGACAGTTTATACATTCATTCACTTAGACAGTGAAAATACATCAACTCAAGTCAGGACAAGTAAGAAAATTGCTATTAAATCGGCACTCGTGTATCGTGATAATATTGTATTGATGATTCCCGTCCCTACTGATTACACAACACAAATCGCTCACTTCTATCATGTATTTCACAGTTTTGCATTGCGATGCATCATGTCATGATGTCACATTACAGCCTGAGCTTTGTGTGCATCATCATCATCATTATTATTATTATATCTCATTCCCACATTACACTAAACAGGGAGAGTTTTTTCAGCCTCCTGAAAAACATTCTGCTTCATTCCATCATTATCTCACTGATCATTGTTTTCGAGGTTATAGCACAGGATGTCTCGATACGACGACACTAATCCTGTGCCTGAAAACCAAATTAGCACATAGAGTTATAAAGATAACGATCTGGCGTGTCATGTCATGTTAAGTAAGATGATGTATGAAAAAAAAAAAAAAAAGAACAGGCCCTGCAGTATGAACACACACGATAAGCAGACAGAAAAGCATCTTGTCAGGCTGATTCAGTCTAGTCGGATGCGTTCTGTATTTTACAAGCACCCTTTGTTTATCTACGCGGCAAATAAATAATACAGCCGTGACACTGTCTGAGAAACGCTGTTAAAGTCCAGAAAGAGCGTACACAGATAAACTGCTGCTCTGATCCGCCACCAGTATACTAGGTTGTCCTTTGAGGAGCGCCGGACACAGCCAGTTCACCTTCTCCTCGTGACTGAGCTTCAGTTTTAATGCCGTCTTTGTCTGACTCGCGTCTGCGCTTCTGGCCTCGTCGGAAAGTTCTTCTTTCCCCTCCTCGGCAGATTTCGGCTTCCTGTTTTTCGGCTTCCTGCGTTTGACCTTGATCTTGACCTCTCCTGCGACTACAGGCTCCTCGCTTATATCCCATAATGCCACTACTCCATCATTGCCTCCGCTGGCCAGCCAGTACGGATGAGACATGAAGTTGAGGAAGTGGGCTTGAGATGCACCCTGACTGTGAGCCTTTATCGCCCCCTGCTGCTCGAGTCTGGAGCCGGCACCCACGCGCGCGAGGTGCACACGCCCGTCCTCTGCGGCGCACGCCAGGATGTTTCCACACGACGCGACGCTGACGCAGTGAGCCAGAGGCGGGTTGAACAGCTGACCTGCTCGTTGCTGGGATGTCGCCCCCTCCTCATCCTCCTCCAGCGCCTCCTGGAGGCTGTAGGTCCAGACTGGACGAGCTTTCTGCAAGTTCCACATCATCAACTGCAAGACAAGACAAGAGCGGATACAAAGTGAGTAAATGTCTCAAAAACAAACACCTCAACCAAAGCAACTCTCAAGAAGGGAATGGAAAAGACAATAATCTTGAGAGTTTAAAATGTTTTCCAGTAGCCACATACATTAAGGACAAATCATAAACCACTTAATGAGGTTTGTATCAAGAAAGAGAAACAAAGTTAAATTGCAAAATAATCGTACAGTAAAATAAATGCTAAATAAATCCAGGACGGGACAAGTGAGTGACTATGTTTAAACTTTCGAGCTGTGTTCCAATCCGACGAAGTGTGCTTCACAGTGTGCACCCTACTACATGTTTTCTGTTTTCGGAAACACCAAGCAAGGTCGCCAGCGCAGACGGCACTTCCTCTGTGCGTTACCATGGTAACATAAGCAGCTCGGATAACCTGTCGTGCTGCTGCGGTAATTTCACACTATGGGCATTAAATACTGCTTATTTATTGAAATTAAAAATTTAAACAAAAGCATTATAAAACATATGCTATTGAAATGTGTATAACTTAAGCAAATTATTGATTATTATTATTAATAATAATCATCATCATAATTGAATAAAGATGTAAGGAGATTTCCCCCCCCCCCCTTTTTTTTTACAGATTACTAGGGTATACATTCGTAAGGATTTCTTGATTAAATTAAAATTACAATTATGTCCTATTAATATGATGTCGTCCTCGACAATGATAAATACATAAATTCTCTCTCAACCCCTTTTAAATTTTTTTTATGCTCCAGGGAGACGCAATGGCTTATGGGAAATGTTCTCATTCCCTTTCCCGGTGAAGTGAAGACCCGATGTTCACTCGTCCCCTACACCGTTTGCAAGTCCCTTTGAACTGAACATTTTCGCTCCCTGCGGTTTGGGCCGATTGGAACATTCTTTTGGTCTTACACTGCTACACGCCGTATTCACCACTAGAGGGCAGAATAGCCACACTATTACCTTTATCCTCAGTCAGCTGGTTATTTTCCTCTAAAGATTTAGCCTGGTTTTATATTTGGGTTTGGACTTGACACTTAAAAACTTCTAAACAACTTTTTTTTTTTTTTTTAAACAGCTGTTAGGTGGTGGAGTGTTCACTCCAAAAATGTGCCTGTTTACTAAACACAACGACAGCAGGGAAAAACTATTAAGAGTTATAACTGTGTCAGGGGAACGGGAGACGAATCCCTGACCATCTCCCTTTGATTGATGAACGAGTCCGTGTCTATGCTTGTTTCAGATTTTTTAGCTTGTTTAATTAACTATGGGTCCTCGGTTGCCGCCTTCATTTTTTATTTTTTTTTAACTCTTCTTCTTTTTATCCATTTCTCTTTTACACCTCAGTTGTATTCCAGACATTCTGTACATCTTGCCTTGTTAAATATGTCTCAGGACGTTTTAAACGATTTCTCACTACTGTGTGTTTTACGTCCAGTTTAAGGCAAGAACTTCCAGGAAGAAATGATTCAGATAAACAAAAGAGACACAGTGAGACACAGAGAGGGGTTTAAATTCCTTAATATGGGTGCATAAGGTACATTACCAGTAAGTATGACTTATTTTGGCCTGACTTTATCTCTGATAGTGAAGCACTCGGTCTGTGAGAGAACTCCGAAAGACAGACAGAGAATAACCATGGACGGCTGGATGCATCACGATACCTAGATGCTGGTTTGATTTGTACTGCGACTACTTAAGTATCATGAATTTGTAAATGTCCCTGGTCGAGATACTGTATATATGGTTTCAATTTTAAACAAACTTTGAAAATAATTCATACTACTGACAAATGCTGGGCTGCCTGCCAATTTTTTAGAAACTTAGAGAACACCTGAAGAATTGGAGAGGAAACTTGAACATTTTTACCCCTCAAATGCAAACTTATACAAGTTAAAAATACATTTTTTTGAGGAATCATGATACATCAATTAATCGACTTGTTGAAGTGTTATTACTAGAGTTACACAAGGTTTTTTTTTTTTTGATGCACTGCACTCCATTGTCTTTGTCCATGCCCCTTCATTTCCTTGATTATGGAATCGTTATCTAGCATCTGTTCAAGTAATTAACATGCCTCCGAAAAACAGGCCCTTCTAACAGGCCGATCATATCTTCCATCACAGAATCTGCCAATTACAATCTTGCATTTCTGCCTGATGTAAAATCCATGTCTCTCACCTGCATGTCCAGTCCTGCAGACACGAGGCTCTGTGGCCGCTGGGGTCGGAACGCCACGGACGAGCAGATGTTAGTGTGCTTGCGCAGGGTCCGGCTCACTTTCCCCGTCTGCAAATCCACCACCCGGACAGCCCCCGAATCGTCAGCCAGTGCCAGCGATGCGCCCGTTTCGCTCACCGACAGCGAGTTAATCTCATCCTCGCCGACGTCCTTGAGTTCCTCAGCGGGCTTCTTGAGACTGCGTGGGTCCAGGACGCTGACCGTCTCACCGTGAGACACGTACAACAGCCCCGGTGCCGTGCTGGAGAAAACTGCGCACGTCACGTCGTCCTGGGAGGTCAGACGCAGCTGTGAGAGAGGAGTGCCTTCCTGAGTCCACACCGTCACCTCGCCTCCTTCAGCGCCCGAGGCCAGAAGTCCGTCTGCGCCAGCTCCGATACACAGCACGGGCGCGGTGTGGCCTCCAGCCCAGCGCTGTGCCATGCTGCTTTACTCACCTGCACAGAGAAGAAGCATTTGTACAAAAGGTGTAGGTGAAAGGGTAAACACTGTCTTAATTAAAAATTAGATTTCAACAGTGATAATTTTTCATGTGTCCCCCGCCTATTTCACATATGAATTAGTGAAAAAAAAAAAAAAAACAGCTTCCTTTGAAGTGCATCCTCAGTGATGCATCGACACGAGAAATAAACAACAACTTGTAGTAACACAACGTAAGCAGCTCTCTTATCTTGCAAGATCATTGAGTTGACAATATTGTGGTTTTAGGCAGATGAAATGTAATGCTATTTTTGTTTTGTCAATCCAGCCAATGAAATCGTCCCGTACAAAGGACTTGTTTTGGTGGACTTCTTCAGTTACCATCATGTCACCAAAAATGAAAATTGAAACCTGACATAAATCAAAATACAATCATCTCAGTTTTCAATTCAATTCATTTTATTTACATACAGCTTTTGTCTCAAAGCAGCTTCAATTTTTTTTTTAAAGAAAATTATGAAATTGTAAGAAAAAAGGTGTACAAATCATAATGCTCAGATTGTCCCTGATGATCAAGCTAAAAGCAGCAAGGAAAAACTCCCCGAGATAGCTATAGGAAGAAACATTGAGAGAAAACCAGACTCAACAGGTAACCCATCCTCACTTGGGTGATATCAATTAGCAGGAATTATTTTGGGGACAAAATTATAAAAAAATAATGCTTTGGATACAGTTCCATCTACTTCATCGAATGGGTCCTTGCTACCTTTCTTGAAATGTAAAAAGAAAACCTTCAAAAACCCCTAGTGAAAATCTCACTTAGCGTTTTGAACAGCTCCCGGATGTACACACAAATTAATTAGTTCAGTTTGTATGCCAAAAATCCTTTGTATGCAAATTTCAATTCATAAGGTGAAAAATTATTCACCTTAAGGGAGGAAATTCGTATGCTGTTACGCAAGATAAGCTACAGCATGTCTGGCAGGGGCTGGACTACAGACTTGACGTGTGTCGTGTCACTGGCAGTGTTGAAATTGGTTATAAAATTTATATATCTGTTTGGATACGTTGTTGGAATTTTGATAGATAAACCTCTTATTTTTCAACATGAAGCCTATTTAATTTTGTTTGCCTAGGACATATAGTTAACACATTCATATTTCAAATGGGGGTTAAATGTTTTGAGACACCCTGTATATTCCTCAAAATACAGGAACGTGTGTAAAACTGCTTTTGTTGTCTCTACATCTCACTGACATTACACAATTTCATTATAGTCATGAGGAACATTAATACGCAGACACTCACTGGTAAATTAATACGGATTAAAATCCAACTTGGATGAATTCTTAAATCATGGGCTGTTGGTTAATCTTCTGTAACATAAGATCATGTACTTATTGTGGGACGCATTTTTAAAAAACAAAACAAGAAAACATTGTTTGAAAGTATGTGCATCACTCAGACCCATTATCACTGTGTTTCTGAATGGAATATAAATTCTGAAGGTTTACACTGATAACAGTCTTGGTCACGTGGTACAATAGTACATTGACGATTTTCATAACGTTGATCTAATGAGAGTTGTTCAGTATGGCTGAACACTGAATGAACATATCATATATTCATTAGTGATTAAACAAGAGACACTGGGCTAAGACCCCGGATGTAGGTCATCTAGTGTGTTTTGAAAGCTCTGATCTGATCACAACAAAGTAATAAAGGTCACCTTGCTAGTAAAATAACACAAAGTAAAACTGAAAACATGAACATTTGTAGTTAACAGCAACTACTTTAGCTTTTTAAAAACGCGAAAAACATCCAGTTAAACCTGTCTGCTTATTTGTTATTAGCCAACTTGTTAGCCAAACCCAATAGCAACCAGAGCAAACAAACGCACAAGCCGAAAAACATTCTGTTTAAACACTTATCACAAGACAAATGTACCTGAAACGAATGGTCGAATCAATACAACAAGGATTTCAAAGGAAAACAAAAAACACGGAAATATTACTCGAGGATGTCAAGATGTTCATCCGCACGTGCCAGAAACATAGAAACGTCGTGCTTTGATGACGCAAACGGCATCAGTGGGCGCGCCTGAATGACGGAGGTACTTGGCTTTAGGAACCCAAACATTTTACAACCAAGGCATTATTTAACTGTGAAATAAACCACACCAACCCTCGTTTTGACGTTTGGTCACCACATATATTATCCAATTATGCAAGTGATGTTCTAATTATTCATTTCAATATGTAAAATAAAATTTTGGCAGTTTTTTGAATATTGCATTGACATTTTTTACAATTAATATTACTGGTTATATTCTTGCTGGTTCATTCTCTCCTACTTGCTGGTGCACCTTATGCTATGCACTGTTTTATTCCCACTTGTATATACAACCATCATGCATGTGTACATAGAAGCAGTATTTTTATATTTTCATATTATTTGATAAAAATTTTCTACCTCTTTAATGCATCTTAAATTTGACACAATCTTTACCTCATTAATGCTCCCTTAATTGTTAATAGTGTTCAGTAATGCACCTTAATTTTTAACCTTTTTTCCATCCTTCCCTATTGCAGTTCTTTATATTGTTGTTTGCTGCTTATTTTGTTATCTATCTATCTATCTATCTATCTATCTATCTATCTATCTATCTATCTATAAATAAATATCTATAATAAATAAATGGTCATTTATTTAACAACCTCAGCAGCAACCTCATTTCCCCTCTCGTCTGTAACCACTTCAGCATTCAGCATCACCAATATACTAATCACCAGCCCAATCATCAATCATCATTTGCGCCTGTTTTTCACTGGTCCATGCCTTAAGTTAGATGTTAAAATTAGTTATACTGTAGGTTACTTTGATTTAACAAACAAAAAACATTTATCTAAAAAAGCCCAGGTACTGGGGCTGCACTGAAAATAAGAGCTCTTCAGGAAGCATGGAGAACTATTCCTCATGACTACATTAAAAATACAGAAAGTCTGGCTCTTTGCAAGCAAAATATAAAGAAATAAGTGGGTATCAAGACTTTTGCACAGTACTGTATATCGTAATAATAATAATAATAATAATAATAATAATTTGTTGTTGTTGTTGTTCAGAGCTGAAGGTAGCAGAGATGAAGATGTTGAGGCTCTCTTTGGGAGTGACAAGGACGGATAATGAGTCCATCAGAGGGGCAACCCATGTGAGATGTTTTGGAAACAAAGTCAGAGAGGCCAGATTGAGGTGGTTTGGACGTGTTCAGAAGAGAGATTGTGAATATATCGGTAGAAGGATGCTGAGGTTGGAACTGCCAGACAGGAGGTATAAAGGAAGACCAATGAGGAGGTTTGTGGATGCAGTGAGAGAGGACATGAAGTTGGTTGGTGTGAGAGAAGAGGATGAAGAGGATAGGGTTAGATGGAGGGAGATGATTCGCTGTGGAAACCCCTGAGAGGGAAGAGCCGAAGGACAAATAATAATAATAATAATAATAATAATAATTGTTGTTGTTGTTGGTCTTTCAGGTGCTGACCTTACTGACACAACCCTCCCATTTTATCTGAGCTAATGACTGGCACTGCATTGACTGGCTGGGGTTTGGGCGTAATAATAATCGTCATCATCATCATAATAATAATAATTTAAAAACTCTGATGGTAGTCTTGCTGCTGTTTTTAAACATTGTATACACATACCGTATTAGGCACAGCTTCTTTGCTGTTATAGGTGGAATGTATTGTGCTCTTCATGTGTGCAATCTGATGATAGCAGTGGCATTAAATCATGAAATGAGTTGATACAATGGGTGTGGTGTTGCTCAGTGAACAGAAACATCACCAAACAAGGTCCCGGATCTCACCACATGCTGTGTGGTCTGAGATCTCAGCATGACCTTGTACACAAAAGTAGTTATCAGCTATGTAATTGTATAAGCACGCTGTACAGTCTAAAGGAGATGAATTATGATAAACGGCTCAGAAACTGCTCCTTGTTATTCCTGAATTTCATTATTTATTTATTTACGTATTTAGAGGCAGAAAAAAAAATGAGTGAGTTATTGTAAGTCAATGTTGGGTCCTGACCAGAAGAGCCAAATTGTAATGGCTGGACAACTGGGTCAGAGCAACTCCAAAACTGCAGCTCTTGTGGGATCTTCCCAGGCTGCAGTGGTCATGACATACCAAAAGTGACCCAAGGAAGGAAAACTGGTGAACTAACAACAGTGTCATGGGGGACCAAGGCTCACTGATGCACATGTGGAGTGAAGGCTGGCTTGTGTAGTCCCATCCAGTAGTCAAGTTAAGTCAAGTCAAGTCAGGTCAAGTCAAGTCAAGTAGGCTAATTATCTGACTATCCAAGACAAACCAAATTGACACCATAAGTTAACCAAAAAAAAAAAAAATTCTAAGTACTAAGTACAGTAAACATTTCTTTTAAGTAGCGGCAGGAACGAGAAAGTGTCCTTGTGCAAATAGCAGTGAGTGTGTGTGTGTGTGTGTGTGTGTGTGTGTGTGTGTGGGGGGGGGGGGGTCATTTTATGGTGTAGATATAATGTTTGCATTCCTTTAATGTGTGTGTTCTGGCGATTGGCTGCTACTAATTGTTTGATGAAAATAATGAATAGTGAGGTGGAGAGTGGGGAGGGATTCTTGTCTAGTTCCCCAGTGCAGTGTGAAGCCACATTGTTTTTTAGTCTATTGGTTCTAAAAAATGATGCTGATAGTGATATATAAAGAAGTTTAATTCAATTGATGAATGACTCCCCAACGTCAAACCTCTCCAGTGCGGAAAACGAGAATCTTTTGTTTTTAGAGAAATTATGATGGTTTTTGCATTAAGTTAAACAATCTGTGTGTGTTGGTGGATGTGAGTCTACAGTACCTTCTATGAAACCAGTTTGGACTTTTTACATTCTATGCGCTAGTGCTTTGGCCATAATTTTAATATCCACCTTAATCAAAGAGATAGGATCATAGCTTGATGGCAGTCGTGGATCTTTATTGGGTTTGAGGAAGAGTGAAATGTGTGGATGTGTTCATTCTGTCTGGGAGTTTTGATTTTGTTTGTTTTAAATGACTTATCGTCCGGATGAAGAGTGGTGATAAGATGGTGAAAATGTGTTTATAGGATGGGAAAGCCATCGGGACTTTCAGTGGAAAGTTTGATTTGGATCTTTGTCTGATGAATATAATTTACTGTAAAAAAAAAAAAAAAAAAAAAAAGACTTGATTTATTTATTCTAATTCACACTTTTAATGTCAACTAGCTTGCCAGTTCATGGGGTCCAGAGGTGTGAACTTGCTGAAACTGCTGAATTAGACTTTAAATATATTGAATATACATCTAAAAATGTCAATATCAAAAGATGCTAAGTTGAAGAAGTATTAATACAAGTGGTGTTCAAGTCAAACGTTTGATTGTGCCAAATAAGTAAAAAATTCCCTTGTAATCTCCTGCTACACTAATGCACTTATACCAGCGTTTCACTTGCGCTTTCAAGATAGAAAGCTTTCCCAGTATGCCAAGATAGAACTGCCTGCTTCACGTTTTAAACGCTGGCCTCCCAGGAACTCCTCTAATGGGCCTAACTTGTGCAGATGGCTTGAACGCAAGTTGGTGACAATTTATATATCAATTTTTAAGAATCAGGCATTTCACTTGTCGGCAATAACACACTGGCAGTATGAGAAACCGTTTGCAGGATTGTTTTCCTCCCAACTCACCAACCGGTGTCAGTTGATGAGAATATATAGTACCATAAAAAGTGTGTGAATGTGTGTGTAGGTGCCCTGTGGGGGACTGGCGTTGGCTGAAAAATTGTGGTTGGCAGGCTGTTAGCACAACAGACACTGACATGTCAAAAACCACATCAGTTGTGTTGCTCCATCTAGACTTATAGCAACTCCACACACACACACACACACACACACACACACACACACACACACACACACACACACACACACACACACACACTAATCTAAATCTGCCACGGATGTCAATGTCGATAGAAAACATTCGGTAAGTACATTTTTATTGCAATTATTGATTGGTGTTACCAGGACGAAAGTGTCCAAAGAAAAAAAAAAAAAAAACCCACACCATTACATCATCCCCACCAGCCTGGACTGTTTACACAAAACACATTATGTCTGTGGATTCATGCTGTTGGTGCCAGGAATTGAATTTACTTCACTTTAAGGTTTGACTATGTGCATTGATGTTGTGCATTCTGAGATGCTTTTCTGTTGTGTAGAGTGGATATCTGTGTTACTACAGCCTTCATGTCAGCACGAAGCAGTCTTGCCATTCCCCCTTGACCTCTCTGATCAACAAGGTGTTTCTGTCCATGGGACTGCCGGCCAGTGCATGATTTTCTTTATTGCACCATGCTGAATAAAGTGGTTTATTATTACGTTTTGTTATAAAATTAGCAAACTATGTTTAGACAGATATGTGGGCCCGTATTCACAAAGGTTCTTAGAATTCTCTCAGAGAGCTCCTGTCTTAGGCTAAAAGGTCCTAGCTGGGAGTCTTAGACTAAAAGTGATTTCGAAAAATTCTTAGCGCAACTATGAGCTAGCAAAGTACAGAAACCTTTATCTTAGTGAGGGGGTGTGGTCGACCCCGTTGCTAGGGATGATGCAGCAATTCAAGGATTGTGATTGGTTGATAAAAAAAATTACCTCTGACCTCTTAAAA
Source organism: Clarias macrocephalus (assembly GCA_011419295.1). Taxonomy (NCBI): domain Eukaryota; kingdom Metazoa; phylum Chordata; class Actinopteri; order Siluriformes; family Clariidae; genus Clarias; species Clarias macrocephalus. The sequence continues at coordinate 24,708 of JAAGKR010001685.1, forward strand.
TGCACTTTTTGTGAAAAAAGAATATATGATAATAGAACAGACAGTGAAATCATAATGTTTGTAGATAAAGAAATTTCATCATCATGACTACAGACAACTTTATGCAACATTTCTGTTACAGGCTAAATATGTCAGAGTTAATTAAAACAGCCGAATGTTGAAAATGTGTCTACTTTTGAAGGAGCCAATTTCCACACAGTAGTTACTGTATTTAAGTTCTCACATTTATTTACCGTACTGATTTTATTGCTTAATTAATTATCCCATTTTAGATTGATGGGAGAAAAATGTCTCAGCTTTTACCAATGTACATGATCGCAGGAAAGTCTGTTTAAGTTGCACTTTTTGATGGTATGTAGCCAACAATCCAAGAGAGATGGAAGGAAGTAAAACAACAAGAAAACCAAACTGGACAGAAGAGCAGCGTTTACTTTTAGCTTTATGTTCAGTGTTTGGAGAATATTTTTTCTTTCCACCATTTTGTCCTCTTCTATAAAAACTCTTGAGCCTCTTAAAAGTCCTCCTCTCTACTCTTAATAATTTTTACCTTAGAAGCTGATTTTAAGGCTAAGATGTTTCGTGAATATTTTTTATCTTTACTAAGATTTAGTCCTAAATTTAAGGAGAAATTCTAAAAAAAAAAATGCCCTAATTCTAAGATTTTTCTTAGAATTTCGTCACTAGGAGCAACCTTTAGGCTTAAGAAGCTTTGTGAATACGGGCCCTGGTGTCTGGATAAGTGTTCATACATCGAACGGATGGGTAACACAGCAAGAACAACTTGGGATTGAGTAAAACCCTTGTAATGAAAAATCTCTCTCTCTCTCTCTCTCTCTCTCTCTCTCTCTCTCTCTCTCTCACTCACACACACACACACACACTCACGTTAGCAAAACCTCTACACACAATGGGTGTAGATCACTGATTTTCTGGATGCAGTAGTTTTGATGAGTTGAGCTCATTTCTGGGTCAATGCACAAGCTAAGAGCAGGAACGCTGAATAGGCCACTAGCTCATAGTCAGGGTTGTGCAAAAACAAACAAAACAAAAACAAAAAAAACGTATTGTGTGGTTGCAACTCTCTCTCTCTCTTCCTCTCTCTCACACGTAAATCCTCCACATACATGTCCTCTTTCGCAAGCTTTCAACATCTCACCCTCAAACACAAGTCAAGTTGTCAAAGTCTCTGTTAATGTCTGAAGATCTATCCACTAGTAAGTCTGTTTTTTTTTATTATTATTATTTTCATTATTATCTAATGCTAACTAAATGCAATGTAAATGTATGATGCATTTTTAACTAATAATTAATAAATCTTAGTAAGCTATAAATATTCAATATCTTATTATTTCTTGTTTCTTGTATTTAACTTTAGACAATAAGAAAGTTTGAAAGAAAGACTTTGTACCTTAGAATAAAAGAAAGTCATTCTCAAACTAAACCCAAGTAGAACTTGTGTGTCCAGGTTTGAAATATTTTGACATTGCAAGATATATAATAAGAATATATTAGGTTCATTAGATTCTTTATTTTTTTCGCAAACCCCAGCTTTGTTAATAAGCTGGGGTCAGAGCGCAGGGTCAGCCCTTATACGGCACCCCTGGAGCAGACCGGGTTGAGGGCCTTGCTCAAGGGCCAAACTAGTGGGTTAAAACACTCAATCGATTAAGATGCCATTTGCACTACGTTATAATTCTTGAAATGTTTTCAGTCAAACATATAAGAAAGAAATTATAGTAATACAGCACAAGGAAATTACATAAACTACAGAAATGTCACAAATATTGCTGCGTTCAAGAAAACTCTTTTGACCGTTTTTGACAACTGACTCTTTAACAGTATTTCACTCATACTGCAAAAACAGGAAATTGTGGAGGAAGTGCTAACGTTTTCAGTACAAGCCAAATATCAGAGGTTTAAAAAACCATGTGATTTATACAGCACAGTGTCTCCATTCTTTGGGTTTTGTAATGCAAGCTGTATATATCTGTATGTGTAAAAAGGTTACAATGCTTGTTCCTCTATATACAGATGTCTCAGTTTATTGTTGTAAAAAATTAAATATTTTTCTCTGTGTAAGAAATGCTGGAAAATATGGGGGAAAAAAAACTTTATTCTGAAAGATGCTTTTGGGTTCATTAGAAGAAATACAGACGTTTTGACTTCCTCTTCGTCCATTGATAATATGTATCCTTTTTAACACTTTCTCTTCTTTATGATTGGTTCTAAGTTCCGAGTTGCCTCTAAATCACCCGTGTTGTGTTTCATGTCTAATGAGCGTCTAACACAACACTGAATCCCAAATCCCCCTCCGACCCCTGATCAACTGCATTTCAAATGTATTCTACTTCATTCAGATCTGGTGATGGGGAAGGCTATTGAAAAACATGGAGCTCTTAGTCATATTCATCAATCCAACTTTTGCTTTGTGACATGGTGCACTATCATGTTGGAGGTAGCCATTAGGAGCTGGGTAAATTGTGGTCATGAAGGAATTCACATGTTCAGCAACAATGCTCTAGTACAGTACTGTTCAAACGGTTTTTACTGTGTAAACCTGTTCATTATTGAATTCAGGTGTTTCAATCAGGCCCCTTACCCCCAGTGAAGGGTAATTTTAATGTTTCAGCAGACCAAGGCATTTTGGACAATGCTATGCTTCCAACTTTGTGGCAACAGATTGGGGAAAGCCCTTTTTCTATTCCAACATAATTGTGCCCCAGTGCACAAAGCACAGAATATAAAGAGATAATTTGATGAGTTTGATATGGAAGAACTTGACTGGCCCTAACACAGAGCCCTGACCTCAACTCCATCGAGCACTGTTGAGTTGAACTGGAACACAGAGATTGTGAGCCAGGCCTTCTCGTCCAACATCAGTGCCCGATCTCATAAATGTTCTACAGAATGAATGGGCACGAATTCCCACAGAAACACTCTTGGAAACAAGTCTTGGAATCTTGGACAGCCTTCCAAAAAGCATGGAAGCTGTTATAGCTACAAAAGGGGGTCCAACTCCTTCTCAAAGTGTTCGTATTTGGAGACAATGTCATTGCAGGTATTTGTGGTTCATAATTGAATCAATGGTTTCTTGATCATTTCTATTGGTCCAGACTTTTGAATCTACTTACCAGTCCCTGGTGATGATGATGATGATGATTTTTTTTTATTGTGATTTAGGTCATGACCTGAATTAGTTTTGTTTTTCAGTACCTCATGGATTCCCTTCATGGCTCCACAGGAACCCAGTCCTATTTCCCCGCACGCTCTGTGCTGTTCCGAAAGGAATCGAGTGGAGTGACCTATCGCATACCCGCTCTGATCTTCTTGCAGCGCTCCTCCTGCTTCCTCGCCTTCTGTGAGGAGAGACTCAGCCCTAATGATTCCCAGGCTCACCTGCTTGTCATGCGCAAGGGCGTTTTCTACAGGAACTATGTAGAGGTCTGCAAGGAAGACGCAACAATGTCTAAAAACATCTTTAATCTTGAATGTATACAGTACATTGTGCTATGACCTCACATCTCCTTCACTCTTTTCCTCGGTCTAGTGGCAAGACATGCGAGTCCTTACCACGGCCTGTCTGAAAGGCTACCGCTCAATGAACCCGTGTCCTGTGTATGACACCTTCACTGGGACGCTGTTCCTCTTTTTCATCGCAGTGCTTGGTCACACCACAGAGACGTACCAGCTGGTGACAGGCAACAATGTCACTAGACTCTGCTACGTACGCAGTGAGGACTATGGAGAGACCTGGAGTCCTGCTACTGACCTTACTACAACGGTCATAGGTGATACAATTAAAGGTAGACCCTAACCTTGGAAACTTTTAAAAATAACATGTATTATCTGAATAGACCTTAATTAAGGCTTAGACCACTTAATTAGACCATACCCAAAGAAACAGCACATGCATTATCCTAGGATAAACACATAGGCCCCCAAATGTTTGGTAGCTGTCTGACAAGTGCAGTACTTGGATTCAGACATTATGCTTTTATTATATTCTGCTTTTACTATTATACCATTGGTTTTAATGCTCATTTTGGTTATGAATTCATTCAAAGAGACCCATACCTAAAAGATGAAACTCGCATAAGGTCCCAAAACTGGTAACAACTCCCATTTTTTCACTTGCTGTAAATATTAATTTGTGTCTTACCAGCCCTCAGTGTCTAATGTGATAGTAATGTAATACTTTGTACTGCCCATTTCTGTTTTTTATGTATAGAGTGGGCTACCTTTGCTCTCGGCCCAGGTCATGGGATCCAGTTAAGGTCGGGCCGTCTGCTGATCCCAGCGTATGCCTACCACATTGACTGCAGGCACTGCTTCGGAATGATTTGTAAAACCACTCCCCACTCCTTCTGCTTCCACAGTGACACACATGGCATGACGTGGCATTTCGGCAGCACAGTGCCAGAGCCTGCATGTGTGGAGTGTCAGTTGGTCTCGGTGGATGAAGAGGATGGGACCAATGTGCTCTACTGTAACGCCCGTAGTAGCCTCGGCTCTCGCGTTCAGGCCCTCAGTTTTGATAATGGCACCATTTTCCAAAGAGGACAACTGGTGCACAAGCTTGGTGAGGCTAGAAATGGCTGTCATGGAAGTGTGATTGGCTTTCCAGCACCTTTCAAAGTCCACCAGAAAACCAAATTGGATGAAGTCCAGAAGGTGGTGTCCATGAATAACTCACCTTCCACTGAAGCAAACCCGCTCCAGAAATTTTTAACACCAACATGGGTGGTGTATGGGCATCCAACCTGGACTAATGCTCGCCGGGATCTTGGCTTGCACCTTAGTTTGCGGCCCCGTGACCCGGATAGCTGGACAGGACCGTGGGTCATCTATGAGGGTCCGAGTGCATACTCAGACCTGGCCTACATGGACATGGCATCTACTGGGACACCACCAGTTCCTGCTTTTGCTTGTTTGTTTGAAAATGGCAGCAGTACACCATATGATGAGATTTCATTTTGTATCTTTACACTGTATGAGCTTATTAATAATCTCCCCCTGGTCCTACCACAACTGGGAAGTGTCAAATTAGCAGAGAAAAAGTGGAGGAGGAGGAAGAAAAGAGGGTGTCAGTTTTGTAAAGTGTGTTAGCAGCAGTATATGTAAACTGGTCAGAAATGCTATTCGTATCCTAGTACGCAATAAATCTAGCAACACTTACTTTGTTTGTAAGTCCTAAGTTAGAGGCTCTTAAAGGTTTCTAATATGGATACGTGAAAACATATTTGGGAAATATAAACAAAATCGCTTCTGAGTTTAGTCAGAGACACCATAACTCAGAGATAAGAAAGATTTAGCAATAATAGCCTGTTGGCTAAGCATGGAATGCTGGCCTGTTTGCTTCAGCTTGGCTTGCACGAACATGCAAAAAGTATTGAAACATACTTTATTATTATTATTCCAACTTTTCTCACAGTTTCGAATTTTTCTATAAATCTGTCACATTGACTACCCACCCACGTAGAGCAGGTATGAGATCATGTCTCACAGTGTTGAAACACTGGATAAAATCAACGCTTGCTGGACCACCTGCATCTGAGGCTTGACTGAATCATGTCTAAAAAATCAGGAGGTTCAGAAATCTGTCAGAAATTGCAGTAAGTATAATTAAGTGATTGATTCCAAAACCCCAAACTAAAAAAAAACAAAACAAAAACAAAAGGTGAACATGAGGACAAGAGAAAAGAAGCAGAAAGGACAGACTCGTAGATTTTGTGTATTTAAAGTTTTTACATACAGTATCACACACGCACACACACACACACACACACACACACACACACACATATATATTATATATATATATATAAATATATAATATATATGTGTGTGTGTGTATGTGTGTGTGTGTGTGTGTATATGTGTGTGTATGTATATATATACAAATTTAGTTTTTTATATCTATTTATTTTATTTATCATAATGTCCTTATGTCTGCACTATATGAAACCATATATAAAAACTACATTTGTTTTTTTCTTTACCAGGAAAATCCTTGCCATGGCAAAGCCATAAATAAAGGTTAGTTAATGAAACGCTTCAACTGACTGTACAGTATATTTCTATTATAGGTGAGTTTCAATTTAAAGTGAACATTTTAACAGCAGAACGAAATAACTGCCATTTTCGGACGCTTACTCATTTTAGAAAATTATGTTTTCTGTCTTCAACAAACCATTTAATTTGAAAACTGCAATGTAACTGTCGCATGATAGTTGAATGCAACGACACTTCCTGTTCAGAGCAGCAGGCTGGTGTAAGTGGCTAAAATGTGTTCAGCGTTTTTTTTCTGAGAATACTGAAGACACGAAAATGAATGTTTAGACTCTGGTATTACTCTCTGTACACTCTGTCACTCCGCCGGTCATAAGTGCCAGTGATGCGTTGCTCAGTGTCCCACGATACATTCTGTGTATTACATTACATTATGCGATTTGGATGTTGTGCAAACACCATGTTATACACTTCACAAAACTATGCAGCATATAGTAGTTTAAGCACTGTGGTGAAATTGTGTGTGTGTGTGTGTGTGTGTGTGCGTGCGTGTGTGTGTGTGTGTGGGTGCGTGTGTGTAAGGATGTGTGAAGCTGTTGCATTTGCTTTGTCTGGTTCTATCTACTATTGGCGCTGCAAGGTTACAATCTTAGGGGACGACTGATGGACACGCGGTCGGTTGACGAATGAAAGGACGTTAAACGGGACATACTGTACCTGCACTGTGATACAAGCTTTCTTCAAGGACTGAAGTCAGACTGAAACTGGTCGAGGATGAGGCCGACGATGCTCTAAACTGAGGGTTTTGTATTGTTTATAATGTTTCTATATTTAAAAGGTTTTGCATGCCACAAAATCAACACATTTTTCCTTGATCTAATTTGCTGCTGTGAGTCACAACAAAATCACAATCAAAGCATGACATATATTTTATTTCAACTAAACCAACAATACTGCATTATTAATACCAAAATGGATACTTGGATATTTAATAAATTATTTGAATAATTCATTTTGCCATAACTGTTGGTTTTATAGCTTTTTGAAAAAAAACAAAACAAAAAAAAAACAAGTAAAAGTCACACTTACACACTACTTACTTATTAATTTTCACTTAATATTTGTCATTATAACAGATTCATGACTCATTCATCGCCTATACCGCTTTATCCTGTATTTAGAGTCATGGGGGGCCTGGAGCCTGTCCCAGGAGGCTTAGGGCACAAAGCAGGGAACAACCTGGACAGGGTGCCAATCTATCATAGGACACACATACTGTACACTCATTCACACACTACGGACATTTTGGGAACGCCAATCAGCCTAATCTGCATGTCTTTGGACTGTGGGAGGAAACCGGAGTACCCGGAGGAAACCCACCAAGCACGGGGTGAACATGCAAACTCCGTGCACACAGAGACGGGAATCAAGCCTGGCCGGGGATCGAACCCAGACCCTGGAGGTGCAAGATGACAGTGCTAAGCTCTACACCACAGTGCCGCCTGCTCATTTTTCTCAAAACTGATTTTTTAAAAATGATCAATTATCTCATTTTGCTGTCAAAATGTTACAGTATTTTCAACCCAGCAGAACATGGAAGACAGCCTTGATGCTGTCAAATGAGCACTCTGAAAAATGCAGGAGTATTCTTTAATTTAAAATTGACTTCTTTCTAAACACTGATTCAAATTTGTTTTATATTATTTACTTCATGTAATTCCTGTAAACCAGTTCTGTAACAAATGTCCTAAGTGTAATTTATCTATGGTGAGAAAAATGTAACCCTCTGCCATGGTTATAGGAATAATACTGCATTAAACATGTAACCCAAAATTCTGAAAATTAGATCTTTAGACTAGATTTTATAACTGATACAAAGACTGAAAATGTTTTACATTCTGTTTCTCACATAGGAATCTTACTTACTGTACACATTCATGCTCATAAACTCAGATCCTATTTCCTGGTGATCTAAGTTTTTTTATCCATCCATCCATCTGCATGTTTCTCCCCCCTTTTTTTTTTTAAATTAATTAAAAAAAATTTTTTTTTTACATGAAAGTCTCATTAACACAATATTTGTTAAATGTTTATATGGAGCATTTTGAAATAAGTCCAAACTGGATCAAGGTCACAACAAAGTCAAAGGTCTGATTTTTTTTCTTCTTCAATAGGTTTCTTCCTGTTTCTACTTTAAGTTCTTTGAAGTGACTTTTATTTAATACTATATGTATAGAATGAGTCTCCAGTACCAGTTCTTTGTAACAGAGCACTGACAATTAATAATAATTAAGTTATTTTTATTATAAGAAATGCAATGTAAACACTGAAACATCAATAATCAAAAAGCATATATACATAAAACAAAACAAAACAAAACAAAACAAATATACAGGTATAAATATATAACAGTTATGGCCACATTAGTGGGAAAACCTGTATTCCATTACATTCATGCAATTATCTAATCAGCTAATCAAGTGCTAGCAACATAATGCATGAAAGCAGAAACAGGTTAGGACCTTCAGTTACCGTTTACCTCTAGCATCAAAATGCTGGCTTTAGCAAGTCTCGCTAAAACTAGACGACTTAAGGTTTAAAAAAGGCCGTCTGGTCTTTGTCCAGTCTTCAACTGTCCGTATTTGGTTAAGCCTCGTAGAAAGTTGCTGTAAATGTGTGTGTAAATACGAGGCATTTATAAGCTGCCAAAATGCATAAGAAAACCTTCACGTTCACGAAACATTGATTTCCCTTATGAAGACGAGCTCTCCTTAAAGATCATCACCACCGCTGATTTCCGCGTACTTGCTGGAGAGAATCCAAGTGACATATTGTCACTCGGTGTCCTGAATCCCAGCGTTTGAGACAACTTGCTCCTAAAAGACTTGCACATGAAGAAATAAATGATCGGGTCCAGGCACACATTGAAAATCGACATCAAGAGCGTCGCCTTTTTCCCGTTCATCAGGGAAGAATGCAACAGAACACCGTCAGTCTGGCTTTTGGTGAAAGGTATCCTACACAGATGATACGGCACGAAGCAGATGAAGAACACAACCAGTAAGACGAGAATGTTCTGTCCTTTTTTCGCCTTGCGCGGGGTTGTCTCTCCGACTATGATGAACTGTTTAGAGGATCGATGGATGTGCCTGTAGATGGACATGTAGCAGGTAAGCAGAGTGATGAGAACAAGGAAGAAGATGATTATGTTGATATAGATCACCATGCCATGCCATTTTTTACCCAGATCGCTCTTTAGCTCGGCGCAGTTATTCATCGTCTCCGGTATCGTCTGATTGGTCAGTATCGTATTGGGAAGCGAAAGACCCGTCACGGCAAACCACACCATAACCGCCATGGCTCGGGTGAACGAATAGCTGTAAAGACAAGCGCCACACGTTCCGCCGAACGGCCTCACGATCTTCAAGTAGCGATCCACAGCCACCAAGCCGAGGAAGAGGATGCTGGCGTACATGCAGCAGTAGAAGAGCACGGCGGTGTAATTGCACGACACGACATGAAGCCACAATGGTGCCACTTTGGCCTCAATGAGTATGTTGATTGGTAGCGTGAGGGTCATTAGGAGGTCAGCCACCGCCATGTTGCGCAGGTAAAGCATGAAAGTCCGCTTCTGCGTGCGGATCTGGAAGAACACCCACACGGCCAGGGTGTTCAGGAACAGGCCAGCCACGAAGACCAGTAAGTACAGAGAGATGAAGATGATGGAGGAGGCTCCTAATGGTGGGCTGCTCCGATCCATGGCTGGAAATGAAAAAAAAAAAAAAAGATCTCATAACTATTACAGTTGTTTAAAAAGTGGGATAAAGAGAAAAAGTCTTTCAGAGCCAGAGCTTTCATGTCGCTTTCATTTCCGAGCGGCTTGTCGCTGCATGTTTATTTTCACCACAGGAAACGTTAACAGTTTACACGGATCGGCTTTCATCACTTTTAAGGCCTTTTAAGGGTATGTTTTCAAATTGCAGATTTTCTATTTTGAGAAATCAAGTCAAATTAAAAGCCTTATCGGCCGCATAGTACTAGACATTATTGATCAATTCACATACAGTATGAACACTGTATATGCAGTACGGTATGAACTGCGCCGACGATTATACAGTAGATCTGTACAGGAATTCATTCCGAACATAGGTTTTTACAAACCGCTGGCAATGTCCAACTAAATGGGGACCATAGATGATATGGGTTTTAAAAACCTCAATATATTATAAGCAATGATGTAGATAACCACTTTCATGGTGCTTTAAAAAAATACATCTTAGAAACATCGCTTGCCATCGAGACTCTTCTCGTTGATAAAAACAATAAACAATATAAACAATAAACAATAAACAATACTTTTACAAATCATTTTTAGACCGCACGTCTCGGGGAACTACGGCAGCTGCTACTATAGAAACAACAATATATTACAAGAATTGCATTAATTATACACATATTATATTATATATTATATATAATACTATGATAACATATCAGAATTATCTTTTTTTTTTTTTGTTATCATTATTTTTATTATTATTCATAGAAATCGGCGCATAGGTACAGTGTAATACATCACTATTGAAATTTTGAAAATTTACTGTATATATGAATTTAATTGGTCTAAAAGCTATTGAGGTTGTCCTTTCTTTATAGTAATTACTTGCCTGTCTCGCATTCAACCATTTTCTGCTCCATTTTCAAGCCTTGCTTCCTTCAAGACCAAGCGCTCTTAAATCTCCGTCTTATATAAATTCCGTTGAACAATAAATCAGCTATCAGCGCTTCCTTGGAAACGTTCAAGGACAAAAGTGTTTATAATAACTCTGTGATTTGTTTATTGCTCCTACGAACATCTAAGTTTACACATCATTGCATGAATGCACTTCATGTGAAAAATGCCCTGATCTCTTGCTCTGACATGCAAAAAACAAAACAGTGGTATAAATACTTAGCAGTCTCACCTGGGTCAGTTTGGGTAACTCTGTCCTGCTACGTGACTCGCGATCAAATGGAAAGCAGGAAGCACGAAGGAACTCTGCCCCGTATTTTATTACTGAATAGAGTGACGAAATGCATCTGCTCCGCCGATGTGTTTGGGCTTGCAGTGGAAGGTCAATTCTTTTTCTTGGAAATCAGTTTCAACCCTATTGCATTATCAAGTGAATGGATTTTATTTTTAACTACCGCTCACTGCCTCCAGGGAAACTCAATTAAGAATCCCTTAATTATATTATCAGTGGAACAGCATGGCATGTAATCCATTTTTTTTTTTTTTTGTGGAAAACAAATCATCATTCAAAATAAAATCATGAAAACAATTGAATAATTAGGCTAAATTCAGCCTTTGCTCGCTGGTGTTTCTTTGTGAAAACACTTCCAAAGCACTGGTGATGCAGGTTTAGATCTAGAAATGTTATTCCACATGTTATTAACCTCTGATTAAACCGACATATTCATTAGTTTATCATTGTAGGAGCATTTTCTGCATTTGTACATTTGTACAAGTCAAACTGGGACTTGTTTTTTTGCACAGAGTCCTGTTGTTTCTCTATATGACCCCCTGCTCCACTAACGCACTTATCTCAGCGTTTCATTAGTGCTTGGATACCATCAAGGTAGAACGTTTTTTCAGCACACCTGAGCCATGATTGGACTTTTTGCTTCATGTCTCAAACACCAGCCTTCTAGGAATTCCTTCAGTGGTCCAGTCATATGGAAATCATTTGGAGCAACTGGAGCTGCTGAATGATTGTGTGTACAGTTTCCAAAGTCGTTCGACGGAACGGCTGCAGTGAGCTCAGAGCCACCTCGGCTGGGATCGTCATTCACGGACGTAAGTAAAGTACGGCCTTCTTTAAAATGTTTGCACCGTTCAAATGTTTTACCGCGCCTAGGAGTGTCATCCCCATACTGTGCCAGTCGGATTCATGGCTTCATTCACCAGAAATTGCATCACAAGTACCGGTTAGCCTTGAATGTCCTCGTAACTCATTAATATGACTTAATTTTGGTGCTCCTTGGGTGCAGAAAACTAACTAATGTAAAATCTACTGATTGTTTCAAATCCTATAAATCATGAGTTAGTCTGAAATACTGTATGCAGGTTATGCTGTCACGTTTACTGTATGTAGCTTGTGCGTCTTTAATTTGACATTGAAATGTAATCAAATTTGTGAAACTGATAAATTAAAGAAAGAACCATAAACCCAAAAAATAAGAGCAGACATTCAAATAAGAATGCCATTGTATAAAAGGAGGACAGGCTCAGGTGTGGGGTTAGTCGGTGTTTATTTTGATATTGAATAATTTTATTCTTTAATTATTTTTTTTAAGCAACACTTGATAAGAGGCAGTGCTAATTAATTTAGAAAAAAGGTCAAGATTATGTTTTACCTGCACCTCTAAGAAAGCCTACGTCATTTTAGCTGTGTGGGTTTTGGCTTTTAGGGAGTTTTGTGGGCGTTACCGAATGCAAATTGGCCGTGCACATTCTGAAATTATGTCATATTTTAATAATATTACAGAATATACAAGATGATCGTTAGAAAATCAATTACAAGCATTAATAGTGTTCAGATCTTTTTTTTTTTAATTACCAGTCAAGAGACTTTTTAAAATGCTATAATGTACTGTAAATGCACCTATCCATGGATTCATCTTACTATATCGTGAAAAAAAAGTTTTTATATATATTTTAATATACATATTTGAAAAAAAAAACACAATTTTTTTGATAAATTGCTGACTTTTTTTTTTCAACTTTGCAGTAAAAAATGTAAATCAGCCTCCCTCATAACACACTGTAGCTATTTATTATTATTATTATTATTATTATTATTATTATTTTTTTTTTTTTTTTTGTAATAACATGGAAAAGTCATGAAGCTGGTAAAATCATGCCGAACAATCTGTGAGCTACTGTAGATTATGAGGTTGCTTAGGGAGCCTTGGCATGCTTATCAGCTTCCTTATCAGACCGTGACCTCTGTGAGCATACAAGAGCTCCTCGTGCCAACAGGATGTGTTTAAGTGAGTCGTGTGTTCACATACAGTACAGTCACGCCCATATGGCGATACAAAAGATATTCCGATAGACTCGTGGTCGATATCATACACAGTTTGTAGAATCAGTCAGTTATGTATTGAAGTAAATAGAATTTAGTCTGTTGTTATTAAAACTGCTTCCCTCCCTATTTTTACTCAACTTGGACAGTCACGCACCGGCCAGCTGTTCCCCATCACATGACCACTAACAACCAGGAAAGATAAAGGCTATGCACAGACAAAGCTATGTGAAGCCAACAAAAACATATTCATCACCATTATGATGTTACAATGAAACATTAAAGAAGGCGTGTCATTCCTCAGGGCCCCCTACTAGCCTGGGGCTCCAAGCAGTTGCTCCCTAGTTCACTACCTTTATTGTATTTTTTAAAACCGTGGTTCGTTTAGCTACTGTACAACGTTCTTATCTTGAAATAGCACTGGTACATTTTACAAATTTTATAGTATAATACCATAGTATAACAAAACCACATATACTCCATCCATCCATCCATCTACAATAGGAACCTCTATAGTCCAAACTTGGACTGTGGAGGTCAATGATGACCATCATATTAATTTCTATTTGCACGACTGGGGTAATACCTTTGGTCAACATTCACTCACAACTTGGGAATGCCAATTAGCCTAATCTACTGTACATGTCTTTGGACTGGGAGATTAACCCGACCAAGCAACCTGGAGGAAACCCACCAAGCATGGGAGAACATGCAAAGTCCATGTACACAGACCCCAAGGCGGGAATCGAACCCTCGACCCTAGACGTGCAGAGCAACAGCGCTAACCACTAAACCCTACCGTACCGGCACAGTATATTCACAATATAACAATATTAAATGTAATTGAAAAATGTGTTAAATAAGTTTTTTTTTTTTAAATATTCAAGTTAATTTTTAATCCCTGAATTGTTCTTTCCTTTTAGGAACAACTTTTTACATGAAATGAAACATCGCAGGTAAAAGAGGCAGCAGAGATGGCAACATCAATGTTTATTAAATGAAAGTTTATTAAAGTTTCTTTTTTTAGGGCAGTCGTGTCCCGGCTGTTAGAAAATGCATACTTGAATAAAACCTCACAGGTGAGGTACTTATCTGATCCATGACCGTGCAACCCTACCTTCAACAGGCCAGTACTGTAGCTTTTGTGTGAAATATTGAATAAAACTATCCATCACAAGTTTAAAGTTTTAAGAATTCATGCATGTAGACGGAACGACAAACAAAATAGTTTTTATTTAAAACACATTCAATGCAATGCTCTGGGTTTTGCTAATCGGTCCAAAGCGTAAAAAAACTGGACAGTAAAACCTTCGTGCTGCTTCAGCCGTTACACATTCGTCTTGATCTTTATCTGGCAAGGTGATGGATGGAACTCTTATGATTAGCCAAACCCTACACAATGTCTATAAAGGATAAATATGATGTAATAAATGAATGTCAAAGTAAAATAACATCAAGCTCTGAAGCTGAATTTCCAATGAAATCACACATCTGAAACCTTGGATGTTATCTGTCACGTGTAAGGAGAGTCAAAGACAAAACAGTTTCTTCAGATAAGAAGCTATTTCAAATTTTTAGTTATGATGAATTTTCTTACAATAAGAAATAATAACTGTCATGTTAGGGGCGTACCGGGCGAGGCATAAGTGCAGAGGTTAAGACCTTAATTGTGAAGTAAACCTAAAACATACAAAGTAGCAAAACAGAAAACTAGACAGGACCAAATACAATTACCAGCACAGACATGAAAGCACTCGCAGAACGACAGACAACAGGATAACAAAACAGGTGCGAGACAAAAGGGACGTGCCGATTTACACAGAACTAATTAGCCAAATTGGCTCAGGTGAAACGAACTCCCAAATCCAGAACAACGTCTCGGGGCGCCCTCTAGGGGTCATCCCTGACAATTACACGTTTCTTCATCATCTTGCGTAACCCCTTAATATCCTAAACCCACACACTCGTAGCCTCATTCACACTCTGATAGGACAAATTCCTACACGTGCTGATACAAAGCGTTCGAAGCATCGCACTTGTACAGGATTTCTTTGTATACTAAAGGATTACAGTTTCCTTTCAGTGGAACATGGAAGCACAAATTTGTTAAAGCATGGCAGGTTCCCTGTACACAAAGCGAGCTCCATCAAGACAAGGTCGGAGTGGATGAACTGGAATTAAAGCCTCCTCGCCCAACATCAGTGACTGACCTAAGTAATGCTCGTGTGGCTGAATGAAGTCCTCTTAGTCACACTCCAAAATCTAGTGTAAATCCTTCCCTGAAGAATGGATGAAGAGCAGGGAGGAAACTGAGTATACTGTATGTACTGCATTACTGTACTTACAGTTAGTACATATTTCACATATATGGACTTTATTTGAGTTTTAGTAGAGGATACTTTTTACTTTTACTCCACTCAAAAGTACAGCAGCTATCTGTACTTTTACTACATTTTCTGCATCGTCTTGCATTACAAAACCACAGAGTTGTGCAGTATTTTAAGCAGGAATTTTGCCACCTGGTGACTATTATGTATAACCGTGTGACTTGCAATTCCTCTGAGTCACTCGTACCCCTTAAAGCTCAGAGTATTTTATCCAGTATTTGTTTTGCTATTATTGAAATAACTACATATAGAGCTCAGGATTGTGCAGTATAGAGAGACAACCTAGACAATATGATGAACTGAATTTTATTTCATTGGAATAAACATGACTGAAAAACAAATGGGTCACATAACCAGAGAAATAACACAGATACACATGATCATGCGTTTTTCTGGTTGTTTTTGCCCATTTTTAGTGTTCTACATTTCTGCGACGTCATTTGCAACATGTTCCAATAGTAGTAAAGTTTACCCTTTATAAAAGTAATGATAATTTTTGTTATACCTGATATATCTGAAAAACCTAAATATACAGTTTGAAGTCTGAAGTCTCCCCATTAACACACGATCAAGGCTTCCACATAAGCACATATTTTTATTTATAAATCGTCATTGACCCTTGCTGTGTTCCCGACACGTATCTGTTCCACTTGAGTTTTAAGGGTTGTTAATAATGCAACAGGTGTTTGAAAGAGAGACATTTCTGTTACTATTAAAACGGCTACTGTGAGCTCATACAAGACCTGTATTTTTGATACTCTGGTACTTTTACATGTACCTAAATTGAGGACTTGTACTTTCACTTGAATTATGTTTGTCCTGGGAAAACTGCTTTTATTCAAGAACAGGACTTGTGTTCTGTATTTTGCCCACCTAGGAGTGGAGGTGGATATAAAGGCTATAAAAAGGGAACTGCATCTGGAATGGGATATTCAACAAGGACACATGCGCTTTTTAATGGTGAGGTGTCCATAAAAAAAAATAAAAAAAAATTAAATTACAAAATTGCAAGAGCAGGCAAAATACATTTGACTAGAAAGCAACACATGACAATTTTTGGGAAAATTAATAATTACACATTTATCACTTATCACTAATTATTGGCTCTTATACTTGATGTTTACCTCGTTCCTAATAAATGTACGGAAATTATTGCTTGTGCATGGAGATCATTGGATTACATTAAATCTCAGTCCTGATGAACACCCTAAACGTGGACAAAGACAACTTTATTATACAAGAAACACATATTTTGGAAGTGGGCTGATATAAGAAAATTATCAAAGGCAGGGTGATGTAATATATTTATGTTTCTATAGCAACTCATTCTGAAGGGCTTTATTTATAAAACCATGAAATATATAGTATACCATTATATATCATTATTATTCGGTGCTGCAAAGACATCAGAACAACTCTTTTGTCCTCCTTATGCTCTACAAATGTGTTTCTTTTCCTTTTATATTAAGGGATGTGATTGGATACTGTTTGTCTGAGAATTTACTTGGGGTATTCAAATGTCGAGGCTTAGTTATAACAGATATGACTCCATCTGCTGGATACTCAGCACCACACACACACACACACACACACACACACACACACACACACACACACACACACTTGTAATTATAACATTCTGGGGACAATAGTCCTTTATATGCCTTGTGGGGACACTTCTTCCCCATGATCACACAGCTGTGAAAAAAACAATCAGTAATATATAATTCACTCTCCTGAACACAAATATCACCTCATTTATAGACTTTAATCACAAAGTTACTGTGCTTATTTTTATCTTTATTTGGGACCTAATTTGTACGCACAGAAACATTAACCAGTTTTCATGCTAGAACAATCGTTAGAGCCGTTGTTTAGATAATTAACTACCTTTTGATAAGTTGTTTTAGGGTATTTAACAATGCTGTGATATCAACAGTCTAATGATAGTAGGGATGTGCCTCTACAAATGTTTTTTTCTTCTTATTCTTGTTTTAAGGAAGGTTTTTTTGGAACATGGTTTGTCTGAGAATTTGCTTGAGGCATTCAAAAGTTGAGATTCAGTTATAACAGTTATGACTCCATCTTCTGGATGCTCAGTATTTGCACACACACATATTTATCTTACCATCCTTATGCAGACCTTGTATTTATACAATCATTACTGCTATGCTACACATAAATCTATCCCTACCCTTAATCTAGGTAACTAAATCTTTGGGGACAGGGCTAGCTCTGTGATTCTGACACTGACCTACAGACTTATGCTTTGTTTTGTTAATAAGGAAAATAATGTAAACCATAAAACTTGACTTATTGCAAAGTGATACTGCATAAATGCAGCAGCTCACAAATGCACATGCCCATGCACATATACAGTATGCACACACACATATATGCACACACACATAAAACAGCAACTAAAAGAGGAGATGTGGCTTAAGTAAGATTAGATGAAAGGAAATGAAAACAGCATGACAGTGCACAAAATACGAGAATGTGTTTTTCGTGCATGCATTACTTTTTAGAGCTCAACTATTGCACCTGTACTATCTGGTATGTGCAATAATAATAATAAAAAAAATGCTAAGTCAAACAGAAAAATCCACTGGTTCACTGAACCAGAATGATTATGTAAAGGCCCAAGAAACCTTTGCAGGTGTTTTGAGTTTATTAGCTGTTTAGGGTGCGACACCATGAGTCTTCAATATTGATCTTTTTCACAATATTCTAATTTTTTGTGATACAGAATTTTGGGTTTTCATTAATGGGACTCATCAAAATGAACAGAAATAGACACTCGGAATATATCAGCCTGTGTGTAGTGAATTGATAGAATATATGAGTTTCACTTTTTGAATTGAATTACGGAAATAAATCAACTTTTCAATGATATTCTAATTTATTGAGATGCACCTGTAAATTGTACTTGAAAGTATCTTAAAAGTTTAAAGTAAAAGATTTAAATGTTTTTTAAGTAATGAAATTCAAAAGGTCTCAGTATGTCACAAATACAATTTTCTACATTGATGAATTTGATTGGATGCTTTGGAAAAGTGAAATGAAAATTATGTTGAATTGATCTACAACATCTAGTTATTAATTGGATTTTCAGTTTTTATAAAATTTGTAAAAAGAAATATAGAAAAAAAGATTTCAATGATTCTTTTGCAATGAACCTCAAGAAGAATATAAATACCCAAATAAAATGTTTAAATGTAGTAAGAAGGCACTGTATTTTTCGTACATCCGATAAAAAACACATTTTTCCTTTTATTTAGTATTATAAGGTATGTAGACAACACTTGTAATCATTACATATTTACTTATTATGTACTTTAGTTGCTTAAAAAAACTTGCTTAAGATATACTTACTTAAAGTATAACAATACTGTACAGTGGAACCTTGGATTGCGAGTAACTTGGTCTGCGAGCTTTTTGCAAGACTAGCAATTTTTTAAATATAAATTTTAACGTAATAAACCAGCAAGGGCTTGATATACGAGTAGTACGTATGCACTTTATCTGCTGATGGTTCTTCTCTCTCACGCGCTGCAGGATTGTGGGTAATC